>VSMD01062274.1:0-78827 GCA_008750895.1 Mirza zaza | reverse complement strand
TTGCTCAGGCTGGTCTCGAACTCCTGAGCTCAAACGATCCGCCCACCTCGGCCTCCCAGAGAGCTAGGATTACAGGCTTGAGCCACCGCGCCCGGCCTGGCTTTTTAAAAAAAGAAAAAAGAAAAAAAAATACAAACCTTATATGACATCTAAAATCAACCATTGTGGTTCACCACATTAAAAAGAAAAGTTGGCCGGGCGCGGTGGCTCAAGCCTGTAATCCTAGCTCTCTGGGAGGCCGAGGTGGGCGGATCGTTTGAGCTCAGGAGTTCGAGACCAGCCTGAGCAAGAGCGAGACCCCATCTCTACTATAAATAGAAAGAAATTAATTGGCCAACTAAAATATATATAGAAAAAAAAATTAGCCGGGCATGGTGGCACATGCCTGTAGTCCCAGCTACTTGGGAGGCTGAGGCAGCAGGATTGCTTGAGCCCAGGAGTTTGAGGTTGCTGTGAGCTAGGCTGACGCCACGGCACTCACTCTAGCCTGGGCAATAAAGTGAAACTCTGTCTCAAAAAAAAAGAAAAAGAAGAAAAGTCATGATCATCCCCATAAATGAAGAAAACACATGATAAAATTCAACATCCATTCATGATAAAAGCTTAGTAAACTAGGAATAGAAGCAAACTTCCTTAATCTGATAAAGGTTATCTACAGAAGCTTAGAGCAAATATCACTTTTACTAGTAAAATGTTGAAAGATTTTCTTCTGAGATGAAAATGTTATTACCACCAACATTGTACAAGTCAATGCTATAAGAATTAGAAAGGAAAAACAAAATAGTCATTATTCACAGATGACAATCATACAGAATTTCAAAAATAATCTATAGCTAAATTATTAGAATTAATAGAACAGCACGATTGCTGTACAAAAATCAATTGCTTCTTATATACCAGCAATAAATAGAAAATATTTTCAAAATACATATGTTCTTTACAATAATATCAAAATATAACTTGTTCTACCTGCTATCAAGGTTCAGTTATAAAGCACAGTAATTAAGACAATGTAGTTTTGGCACAAAGAGATCCATAGAGACCCCCAAGACAGACCTAAGCACGTGTTGAATTATGACAAAGGTAGCAAGCAGAGTAGGTTAGAGAAAGGAGGGTCTTTCCAGTAAATGGTGCTGGGACAATGGGATAAAAAAATGAAGCCTGACCGCACATATACAAGTCAATTTCGCATGCATATGTAAGTCCAAATGTGAAGGACAAGATGATAAGCATCAGGAAGATAGTGTGGGAGCCTATAGCATGATTTCAGAGTAAGGGAAGATTTTCTAAGAGGACTCCTTAAAGGAGAAGATAAATGAAGTTGACTGTATTAAAATCAAGGGCTTCTGTTCATCCAAAGATGTCATTAAGAGTGAAAAGACAAGTCACAGGACATTCACACGTACATACTGAAAAGCAACAAGAAAAGCATCCAGTAGAAAGCTGGGCAAGAGACGTGAGCAGGTTCTTCACAAAAGAGGACATCCAAGTGACCAAGAAACAAGAAGAAGTCTCAACCTTATTTTATTGAGAAAAAAAAATTAAGGAATGCAAATTAAAGCTACAGTGAGCTACCACTATTCTCTCATTAGAATAGCTCAAATTTGGCCAGGCTCGGTGGCTCACACCTGTAATCTCAGCACTCGGAGGCTGAGGCAGGAGGGCTGCTTGAGCTCAGGAGTTCAAGAGACTAGAAAAACAAGAGCTGAGCAAGAGCAAGACCCCATCTCTACTAAAAATTAAAAAAAAATAGCCAGACAACTAAAATTGGAAAAAATTAGCCAGATGTGATGACATGTGCCTGTAACCCCAGCTACTTGGGAGGCTAAAACAGGAGGATCACTTGAGCCCAGGAATTTGAGGTTACAGTGAGCTAGGCTGACGCCATGGCAATCTAGCCTGGGCATCTCTGTCTTAAAAAAAAGAAAAAGAATAACTCAAATTTAAAAGATTGATAATGCGGAGTTTTGACAAGGTAGAGTAGCAGGAACTCAGATGGGACTGCTGGGGAGAATGCAGGTTGGTGTTACCTTTAAGAAGGGAACATAGACATGCCCTGTGCTACGATGCCCTTGGGTGTACACCCACCAGAGAAGTGTGCAAAGTGTGCCAAGTGCCTATGCGAGTCCGGGCGCGGTGGTTCATGCCTGTAATCCTAGCTCTCTGGGAGGCCGAGGCAGGCGGATTACTCAAGGTCAGGAGTTTGAAACCAGCCTGAGCAAAAGCGAGACACTGTCTCTACTATAAATAGAAAGAAATTAATTGGTCAACTAATATATATAGAAAAAATTAGCTGGGCATGGTGGCGCATGCCTGTAGTCCCAGCTACTTGGGAGGCTGAGGCAGCATGATTGCTTGAGCCCAGGAGATTGAGGTTGCTGTGAGCAAGGCTGACACCACGGCAGTCACTCTAGTCTGGGCAACAAAGTGAGACTCTGTCTCCACAAAAAAAAAAAAAAAGCCTATGCAACAGCTCATCACCTCACTGTGTGCCACAACCCCCAGAGGAGGGACAGACTGCCTGTCCTCAGCACTAGAGTGAATGGTTACTGTGGCATATTTTGATGGTAGAATATAATACAGTGTTGAAAATTAGCAAACCCCTGTAGATTAAGCCATTTGAGTGAATCTCACAAACGTAATGTTGAATTAAAGAGGCTAAGTACAAAAATATACATACTACATGTTTCCTTTTTTTTTTTTTTTTTCTTGAGACAGGGTCACACTCTGTTGTTGTCCATGCTGGAATGCAGTGGTGTCATCATAGCTCAGACTCATGGGCTCAAGCTACCCTTCTGCCTCTGCCTCCCAAGTAGCTGGGAATACAGTTGTGTGCCACCATATCCGGCTAATTTTTTTTATTTTTTGTAGAGACAAAGTCTCACTATGTCGCTCATGCTGGTCTCAATCTCTTGGCTTCAAGCGATCCTCAACTTCAATCTCCCAAAGTGCTGGGATTATAGACGTGAGCCCCTGCACCCAGCCTATGATTCCTTTTATATAATGTTGGAAAAACATGGGTAAAACTAAAGTACCCTGTATAGGACGCATTCTTTGGCAGTGCAGGCTTAAAGAAAAGTAAAGAGTTGGTTTCCTGTACTTCAGAAGAGTGGTCACCTTTGGTGGGGGCTAGTGGAGGGAGGGGTGAGAACCTGACCCTAATATTTCATGAGTGCTTACTACTCATAGGCTCCATGCCAAGTGTTTCAGAGATGAGGAAACTGAGGGGCAGAGGTTAGGTAACTTGCCTGAGGTCACACAGGTGGCAGGATTGGAGGCTGGCAGGCCACCTCCGGGCTCTTCCTGGGCCTCACTGCCTCACCTTCCACCTGGGGCAATGATCTCTCTCCTACATGTAGAGGACAGAGAAACCAATGAGGTGAAAGCACCTAATGTGACATGGTGTTAGCAGGAAACAGACGTCATTGTTAATTTTTAAAGGCAGCCGCCCAGAAGGTCTTCATTTTCTCTCTAACTTCTCTTAGACACCCCCAAACCAAGCCCCTCGCCCCAGTCCTGTGAGCCTGTCTGGTGTGTGTTTAACCGTGACCGTCTCTATCAGGAAGGAAGCTCCCAGAGAGCAGGCAGGCCCTTCATCTGCTCTGATCACAGCTAGGGACCAGGGCCTAGCACAGGGCCTGCACTCTGTCAAGTGACAGAGTAGGGACAACATTTTGGCTCTGTCTCCCCAGCTGTGAAAGAGGTGGTGGAAAGTGCCTGTCCAGGCATCACTGTAGGCACGGGAGGTACCAGGGTGGGCAGAAGCCCTTGGTGCAGTCCAGGTTCCCACGTCTGTTCCTGCCTTCCCTCAGCCTGTAGCCCCAGGGCTTTGAGCACCATCCTGTGATTCAGCCCAACACCTCCTGTTCTCTGCCCTGCACCTTCCCTATGTTTCCCCACTTGCCAACCCCCTGCCTTGTTCTTCCCAAGGGCCACAGATTGTGCTCAGTGTGTATGGACCAGACGTGTTCGGGAACGACGTGGTCAGAGGCTACGGGGCGGTGCACGTGCCCTTCTCACCTGGCCGGTAGGTCCTCACTCTGACCTGGTCGCTGGGCCTCAGCCTGTCTCTCACCAGGCCATGCTTGCCTGGGACCCAGGCACCCTCAACAGGGCTTGTCCTAGGGACAGGCATCACCTCATCTGTCTCAGGTCAGGCTGGGAATCCTCTGGGGTCCCCCAGGGGCCTGGGCAACTCGGCATGGAGGGTAGGGGGTGCTGTCTGGATCTGGGAAAAAATGCACGTGGGTGGGTGGGGAGGCTCATGCTGCCAGCTGCACACCAGGGGGTGGGGAGGGAGTGGGCCTTGAAAAGATAAAGACCCTCACGGACTCTGACCTTGGTGAGGCTGGGCCTGAGCTGGTGATGGTCACTGCTGTCTCCCCGCGCTCAGCCAGCGCTGGTTAGATTTGTTGGCATTGACCTTGACTCAGCCACGCGTCGGCTGCACCGGCCTGATCTGTGAGTGTTGCTGCTCACTACTTGCTGGAGGCTCAGAAGCTCTGTCCTTACTTGTTCTACATCTGTCTGCAAAAACGTTTGTTTCAGGCACAAGAGGACCATCCCCATGTTTGTCCCGGAATCTACGTCTAAACTGCAAAAGTTTACAAGGTGAGTTTTCTACCCTAACCTCTAGCCCTCTTTCAGATCTAGAGGAGGAATGGGTGTCACATTCCAACCCTCTTTATGTGCCTGGTCACCTCCTGAGATATTCAAGTTGCTCCACTGAGTGTGGACAACTAGAAACAGGTCCCACGGGGGTGCTGAAAGTCACTGGGCTCCCTACAGCTGCTGTTCTGGCAGCACGTGTCCACGTAGTTTTACTCTGTGCCTTGTTAAAAGTCTTTGTGTTGGATGGAGCAGAGGAAACACTCTTGTCTGATGGAAAAATGCTCATGACATATTGTGACATTAAAAGGTAGTAAACAGGATATAGCAGTATGAGCTGAACACCTTAAAACAGTAATAAGATAATGGGGAGCTTTTCTCAGTAAGTCACTAAATGCCTTTACATACGGGGCCTCTGGGAGGAGCTGACATTTGAGCAGAGACTGAGTGGGAAGATGGGGGTGGGGGGAGAACATGGCAGGCGCAGGGAACAGCATGTTCCAGGCCTTGAGCACAGTGTGGGCCTTGCATGTTAGGGGCAGCCAGGATGTCTGGCCTGTAAGTGGTGAGCAAGGGGAGATGTGGGGAGATGCCAGGGGACGCAGGCAGGGCCAGGACACGAGGGCCTGCCGGGAGGCCCAGGATGTCTGGAGAAAGCCCCAGGGGAGGGCATCTTACCCCTTACCATGTCCAGGTGGGGATGGGGGGTGGGGGCAACCGAGCCCTGGGCCTGCCCAGTACGGGGTGAGGCCTGGCCAGAGCCCAGCTGGGCAGAGGATGGCATCAAGCCTCAGCGCTGGGGCCACCTCACTGAGCTCTGAGGCCTGTGGCAGGAGGTACAGCAGTGTCTCCATTGGCCTCAGCCCAAGAATTTAGGTTCCCATTGTCCCTAGGAGCCCCTCTGGGAGGCTACTATGTGGGAAGAGACTTCTTTACCAGATGCCCTGGGCCAGTGCCACCTGGAGGTGACAGCACCCACCCCACAGGGCTGTCAGGGACACAATGGAGCAGTGCACGTCTGTGGGCTTGGGGAAGATTAAGGGGATTTGAGAGTCTCCATGGCTGTCCTGGCCCACAGAGGCGCATGGGCCTGTAGGTGGGCGCTCTCTGAGGAGAGGGCTCTGTACTCACAGAGGCCTATGGCTTGCAGAGCAGCGAGGTTTGTGCTGGGCCTGAGGGACAGCAGCCCAGTGCAGGGGCCGTCTCCACCCCTTTTGAGGGGACCTCAACTGGGCGCGCAGTGCGTGCACCGGGCAGTGTCTGATTAGCGAGGCCGTTTGATTGGCAAACTCTTCCCAGATAAGGTGTCCCTGGACGCCCCTGCTCAGGCAGAGCCCGGGGGCATCTCGACTCCTCTCCCTCCCCTCCCAGCAGCCTCCAGGGGCTTCCCACATCCGTAGTCCTTCCTCAGCCTACAGGGCCTACCTTCTCTGCCCCATTAGTCTCCCATGGCTGCTTCAACAACATGCCGCAAACTCGGTGGCTTTAAACAGCAGAACTGCATCCTCTCACACAGCTCTGGTGAGCGGGAGCGCAAACGCAGTTACCACTGGGCCAAAATAAGGCGTGGGCGGGCCGCACCCCCACAGGCAATGGGGAGACTGCACCCCCACAGGCAATGGGGAGACTGTTCCTGGCCTCTTCCAGCCTCTGGCGCTGCTGGCCCGCCGTGGCTTGCTGCCTCTGCCTCTGCGTTGTCAGCTCTCCCCGCCTCCCCTCCATGTAAGGACACGTGTGGCGGCACTCGGGTTCCTCCTGGACCACCCAGGGCCCTTCCCAGCGCGAGCTCCTTGGCGCCGTCAAGCCCGCGAAGACCTTTTTTCTAGATAAGGTCACATTCACGGTTTCCAAGAACTGGGACCTGATATCTTTGGGGGCCATGACTCAGCCTACTGTGGATTCTCCAATCTAGTCTTCACACAGCCACGAAAATGGTGTCCTGAAACAGCTTAGGCCATGCCCCTACCTGCTAGAGCCTGCCCAGCACGTGCCTTCGCCTTTAGGATGAGCTTTGCTCGCTCCACGCTGCACAGCCCTGCCGCGGGCTCCGCCTGCTTCCCCAGCCCACTGGGCCCTTCCTGCCCCAGGCCCTTGCCTGGAACATGCTCCCGGAGGGGTCTCACTCTCCGCGGGCAGACCGCCCTGGTGGGGCCCAGGGAGAATCAGAAACTCGGGCAGCATGGTAGCCCCGTGTATTAGCACTTGTGACCCGTCGGGCTCAGTGAGGATGGCTCCCGGTGCCTCAGTCCTCACAGCCACCTGAGGCGGGTGCTGCCCTAGGGTGGAGTCGCAGACAGAGGCTCAGGCCCGCCCAGCCTGTCCCCTTCTGGAGTGGCGTCCTGGTGTTTCACTCCCAGTTCCCTCCCTCGAGGCGCTGCCCCGCCCGGCTGGGAGCCCTCCCCTCCCCTCCCCTCCCCTCCCCTGGAGCCCGGCCCGGGTGGGCGCTGCTGCCTGCCTTCAAGGGCGCAAGCCAGGGCTGGCCCTTGTCAGCGGAAGTGCTGGACGCGGCTTGGACGGCCATGGGTTGTCATGGTTACCAGCGGCCCTCCCTCCCCATAGCCCCTCCCGCGCTGGAGCCGGTGCGGGGACAGGGGTCGGTGTCTCCGCGGGAGAGGGCGGCCGGCGAGGGAGGAGCTGTGGAGCCGAGGGCGCCTGTTGCCCGCGAGTCTGTCCTGGTTGCCCGCCAGGGCGAAGCCCGCGACTGCCGGACCCACCCGGCCGGGAATAGTGCACCGTCTTCTTTCCGGCTCGAGTGGGTGTGTCGGAGGCGTGGCCTGGACGCCAGTCCCTGGAGCCGGCTCCGCAGGGGTGTCCCAGGCCCTCCTGGCTGAGGGCTATGGGCTTAGCAGGACAGCCTGTGGAGTCAGATGACAGTGTGTCACCTCAGAGCATCCCAGGGCCACCGCCTAGGTAGGAGGGGTAATGTTTTATCTGGCTGTTGACAGAGTGCCTCCACCCCACCGCCCCATGAGGTAGGTGCCATACGATCCCCATTTTACAGTTAGCAAGTTTGAGATTCAGAGATGGGAGGTGACTTGTCCTAGATCCCACGCTACTAAGAGGAAAAGCTGGGGGACCCAGATCTGACCCTTCTGCCCAACTCACAGACTCTTGAGCCTCATTCCTGGGGGCGCGGGGGTCACACTGTCCCCTCCCCTCCCCCACTAAACTGCTGTCACCTTTCTGGGATTTCTACCTAGGTTCAGGCTGCACCCCCACCCAGCCCCAGATCCCTCAGCTTGCAGCCCCCAGTGAGTCAAACCCATGGGAGACTGGGACAGAAAAATGTGACACTCCAGCTGAGGTGACGTGGGGCTGCAGAGACCTGAGACCTGGTGGAAGCCCTGCCAGGCCTCCACTGGCTGTGTGGAGACTCAGACGAGAGACGCTGTTAAAATGACGGGCAGAGGGAGGGTGGGCTCGTGAAGACCCTGGCGGAGTTGGGGGAGGGATGCAGGGTTCTGAAACAAGAAGAGCCGTAGCTGGTGTCTGAGGCCAGGAATACCCAGGCGGGGGGCCCTGCTCACCCATGTTCTCCTGTGTTCCCAGCTGGTTCATGGGACGGCGGCCCGAGTACACAGACCCCAAGGTGGTGGCTCAGGGTGAAGGCCGGGAAGGTAAAGCATGATGCCCCCCACTGCACAGGCAGGTTGGAGCCTGGGTGGGACTAGGTGGGCTCAGGGCCTGGGACCTGCCCAGCACCTGGGAGCTGGCCTAGGAACTTTCCCAGATGAGGGCCTGGTGGAAGAACAGAGGGTTTGCCATATCTGTCTGTCCCTGCTTCAGCCCCTTTGCCTTCCAGTGAGGGACACAGGCCAGGCACTGTCATCCTCATTTTACAGAAGAGAACAGAGGCAGAGAGATTCCCAAGGCAGCTGGGGTCTGTCTCTGCCCCAGCCTGGCCCAGCTGACGCTGACCTTCTATCCCCAGTGACTCGCGTCCGGTCTCAGGGCTTCGTCACCCTCTTCTTCAACGTGGTGACCAAGGACATGAGGAAGCTGGGCTACAGCAGTCGGCCTGCAGACACACAGAGCGACCCCGGGCCCAGCCTGCCCCAGGGTACTCCTGGGTGAAGGCATTGTCCCCTCTGCCCCCACCCTGAGTCTGGCCGGGCAGGCCAAGGAGCTCTCAGATTCTGAAGGGCTGTCTCTCTGGAGTCGGCCGCTGACCCATCAGCCTGAAGCACAGCCTGTGGTGGGGCTTGGCAGGACAGAATAGTTTTATGTAATAAAGTGCCACATTTTCAGAGAGCCCAGGCCTGGGGCTGCCTCTTTCCTCTATAGTACCTCCCCCATGGGAGCAGGCCAGTGGGGCCACAGCCTTTGCTGACCCAGGGTCCGCCACCGCCCTCTCCGTGCCCCACACACGCTGGGCCGCTATGCGGGGTGGAGGCTGTCAAGAGGCCATGCAGCAGGACGGCCAGCCAGGACATGAGCTCTGACATAACCTGGTTCTCCTGCTCACAGCTGTGTGGCCTTTCGGCACCTCAACACCCACGTCCCTGAACCAGGCACAGCACCCACCGCCCAGGATTTCAGGGCCTGGCCCCAAACCTGCCCGCTGTGCTTCATGCCCACCAGCACCCCTCGGCAGGAAGGAGAGAATCCTGTTAGCAGAGCTGGATGGCGAGGTGCCCTGGGGACTCCAGCCTGGGCAGGGTGGGAGGCTGCTGGCTGGCTTTCTGGCAGCCCGGCCTCTGAGCTGCGCCTGGCCCCTCTGGGAGCCGAGCGCTTTCACACTACTGCGGGAGGCCCAGGGCTGGACCTCCTCACCTGCTCCATGCAAAGGCCCTGGCACGTCACATGGCACCTCAGGTGAGCCCTCCCTGCCCTGCCACAGAGCTTTCCTCAGCAGATGTGGTGCACTGGCCTAAACACTGCGCTTGTGGGGGTTCAAGGGAAGCCATGGTGTGTCTTGCCTGCTCCTGGGCTCCTGCCAAGCTCCCACCTCCCAGCCTGAAGACCCTCAACCTCAATGCTACACGCTGCCCTGGCTGTCACAGAACTTGCCCTAAGACTATCCAAACTGATCCTTTTCTGCCTTTTATCTCACTTTTAGGGCACTCCCATCTCCTGCCCCCAAATCACTGCATTCTGGAACTCTGTCCTGTCATCAGCAAAATTCCTGATTATGACCATTTTCTCTGAATGGTACCTGGCCCCAGACACCAGCTGCGGGCTCCTCGTTTCAGCAACCTGCGTCCCCCTCCCGCTTCCCTCTACCTCTGGCCTTACTAAGACCCACTCTCCCTTGCAGCCCTTGTAAGAAAGTCTCTTTTTCTTCCCACACCCAGTGTACCGTGGGCCTGGGGGTGTCCCTGCCCCCACTACATTTCCAGTGCCCTTATCCTGCCCACCAGCCTCCCGCAGCCCAAGCCATCACATCACACCTCCCCTGTCAACGTCCACCACAGCCTTGCCTGCCTGCCTTGCTTACCGTCCTGCTGCAGCCATTCTTGGCAACACTCTGTCCACAGTAGGGATCCTTCCAACAATGTGGCCTCTTCCTCAGCCTCTCACCTGCAATGATCTTGACCTCTACCCCTTGCAACCACCCATCCCCATGGTCTATCCATTTCTTGTTCCTGGTGACTATGCTTCCAAGATCTGGACCCAAGGGGCCCTTCCCCGTTCTGCAGTGCGTCGCGCCACCAGCACCACCAAGCCCCGGCCCAGGCCCTTTCCTTGTGTGGAACTCGTGGTCGTCGCGTACACTCGCTGGCCGCTAGACGTGCTTGGCGCCCGTGCCCTGCCTGCCTCTACGCTCGCCTGGCACAACCTCAGCGCCCGCCTGCTCTGCTGGCCTCGGGGCCTGTGGACTGGCCCGAGTTGGATCCGCGGCCAGCTCTCGTGAGGCCCCCAGCTCTGCCCGGCGTCCCCTGCTTCCTTACACTGCTCCCTCCTTCGTTCTCGGCAAACCCTTCCACACCTTTTGTCTCTTCAAACCCCCGCTCCCTCCCTGCCCCTCAGCTGAACAGCTCCCCTTTGGCAGGGGAAGATGCGACATCCACAGGGCCTTCTCCCTCCTTCCTCCGTCTTGAGTCTTCCTCCTCCGCAGGACCACTCTCCTCAGCCTTGGCTGAAAAGCAAAGGCCCTGCGCCCCCTCTGCCTCATGCCATGTCCTCCCCCACCCAGGCCGCTGCCTTCTTCCCGTCCCTGCCCTGAAAGCTCCAGCCTGGCACGTCCGCGCTCAAGCTTCAGGCCACATTTGCCTGGCCTGTCAGCAGCAGGATGTGGGTGGTTCGCCCTCTTCTCGTTATGTTTAATTATTCAATTTTTCCCAACATTAAGATGCTTAAACACAGAGAATAATTTTACAGTGCACATCACATACCCACCACCTAGATTCTACCAATGACCACTCTCCTGTTTAGTACGTGCATTTTCACATCTACCCCATTGTTCGTCTTCCCAATCCATCCTGTTTTTAGTGCATTTCACAGTAAACCACAGACATCAGGAAACCACCTGTGTTTCAGTACAGTATTAACTAGAGTTCAATATTTGTCTTTAGTTATAGCTTTCTTTTGGGGGGACATTTACATACAACAAAATGCACAACTCAAGCACTGTGCGTTTGGAGGAATGCATGGAACGTCACCGAACACTCAGAAAGCTCCTCGCCCTGCTCAGGCGAGAGCGCCTGCAGTGAGCACTGGAGGCCAAAGGCTCACGTGCGACTGGGAAGTGGAGAGCAGGGTAGACACGTGGGACCATCCCACGTGAAGGAGTCACAGCATATGGCCTCCATGTCCATCTCCTTCACTTGGGGTCCATGCTATCAGCCACCGTGACAAAGCCATGTGTACACTAGACTATTTTCTTTTCTCCTGGACACACCAGAAGACTGCACCTCCCAGGGCCCTTGTATCTGTGCTCGTCCCTGTGAGCAGTTTTGAGCCATTTTTCCTTCTCCCACGTGCGATCCTCCCCACTCTTGTCCACCACACACTTTGAGGCCAGGTGTCGAAGGTGACAGCATCTCGAGGGAGAAGGCTGGATCCGAGTCCCATCCTGAAGGAGAGCTGCCAGGAGCATCTCCACTGGGCTTTTGTGAGTGAGAAATACACTGTTACTGTGTTCAGCCATAGAGAGTTTGGGGTTATTAGTTCCTGCATAGCCTATTCTATTCTGACATGGAAATTGGTGCCAGAAGTGGGTTTCTGCTCTAACCACAAAACAGAAACACATGAATGCCTGTGGCACTGGCTTGGCAGTTATGTGGCAGGCAGGAGGAATCCACAGCCTGGACAGCAGGTCTGTGTTAGGCAAGAACAAGACACTAGCTAAGATGCTCTTGTGCTAACTTGGGAGGCAGGTTACGTGCCTGCTGAGCCCACAGCTCTAGGGGAAAGGAACAGACGACAGGATTGTAGTGTGCGCTGGCTACTGTTCACTACATTTTGGAAAGTTCTCACAGTAAAGGGATGAGCTCAGGAAAGAACTAGCCAATTTGCAAGCAAATTGAAAGGGAACAAAATGAAAGGGAACAAAGAGAATCTAAAAAATTTGAGCATTAAAAGACTGGAAAAGGAAACTTTCTAGAACTCAAATGGGAAGAGGTAAGATTGGAAAATTGCTTTGAACAATAAAGGCATAATAAAACTTCTCATGTGAACATAGTAACTCAGACTTTTGTTAAATATGGGGTTCAGGGACCGGGTGTGGTGGCTCATGCCTATAATCCTAGCACTCTGGGAGGGCGGATTGCTGGAGGTCAGGAGTTCGAAACCAGCCTGAGCAAGAGCGAGACCCCATCTCTACTATAAATAGAAATTAATTGGCCAACTAATAAATATAGAAAAAATTAGCCGGGCATGGTGGCGCATGCCTGTAGTTCCAGCTACTCGGGAGGCTGAGGCAGCAGGATTGCCTGAGCCCAGGAGATTGAGGTTGCTGTGAGCTAGGCTGATGCCATGGCACTCACTCTAGCCTGGGCAACAAAGCGAGGCTCTGTCTCAAAAAAAAAAAATGGGGTCCAGGGGGTGGCCTCCCCATCATGATCCCAGATGGCCTCATGGTAGCTACCATGAAGTTGAGAGGAGCATGGGGGTAAGGCAGATGTAAATAAGGTGGGCTTATGTCTAGCAAAGGGCCTTTCACATGTGCTTCCATCATCTGTTGCTGTGTCACAAATTGCCAGAATACTCTGTACTTTAAAACCACCATTTATTTATCACTCATGATTCTAGGGGTGCCTAGGCTCAGCTGAGTGGTTCTGCTCCACATGACATTGGCTGGGGCTGACTCCTCAAGATGGCTCATGTGGCTGGCAGTTGTCTGAGAGCTCGGCTGGGGCTACTGACCAGAGCACTTCAGTTCTCCCCCCAGGGCCTCTCCAAGCCTCTGGACTTCTCACAGCATGGCAGCTGGGTTGCCAGCAGAACACGTGAAGGGGACAAGCCCCATGTGCAGGTGTTCATTGAGTCCCTGCTGGCACCATGCCTGCTGATATCCCACTGGCCCATCTAGTCACAGCCATGCCCAGAGTAGGTACCGGGGAACACACTGGGAGACAAGGTCCTCGCGGGCCCCCAAAGGAGCACTCGGGCCAAAAACACGTGGTTATTGTACACGAGCTGATTGGAAGTCGTGAGGCCAGTGGATGGCCTATGTTTTTGATGCAATTGTGTTTCCACAGGATCTATGAGCCTAGACTAGACTAAAGCCTCTGACTCACCTAGAACAAGTCTTGACCTAGAACCATCCACATGCAGCAGCAGGTGAGAAAGCTGAGCCGCCCCCAGGAGCTCATTCTCTAGCATTCACCTGGGTGCAGCCGAAAGGACACGAGAAAGGCTGTGTCACCTAGAGGACAGAGCCCAGGGCAGGGCACCATCAGGTCCTCGCCCTCCTCAGGCAGGGGGACCGTACGGTCTGCGCCGCAGGGTTCCAGCACTGCCCAGGGCCGGCAGCTGCTGGGCGCCTTCCACTTGCCCTCCCCAGGGCAGACAACCGTGGCCGCCCACCCTATTTGTTATTGTCAGGGCAGCACGGATAATGGGTCTTTACAGCCCGGGTCTGCCTTGGAGGAAGCTCTGCACCCCACAGGTGAACTTCACCCCTGAACTTCAAACTGGTGCAGAGACAAGATGGGACCTTATGGTCTATGTGTGAAGAGTAACTGGTGGCCAGAGGGCCAGGTGTGGCAGTGACTGACAATGTGTTAACACCAAGCCCATTTCCCACTCCCCCGGCCACAAAGGAGTCTGCACTTCCCCATTCCCACCCAGCCGGTGGCCTCGGAACACAGTGGCACCAATGCACTTCCAGGCCTGGCCTGTAAGAAATCTCCCACCCTTGCCCCTCCCAGGCTTCCCTTCCACAGAAACCTTCAGGGTTATGTCAAAGACCACAGTCTCAGATGACAGGGGCTTGGGTCCCTGGTCACCAACTTTGTAAGAAACAAATTCCTGTTAAGCCACTGAGGAATGGGAGACTTGTTACTGTAGTGTAGCCTAAAGCACCCCCATACCCCTTCCTCTCCTGTCACCTGCGCTGAACATGGCACCCTCTGCCCTAGTCCTTGGCCTCTTGAGTCAAGCTTATCTGCTCATCCCTGGTGGACCCTGGGAGCCAGGCGCTCCACGCAGAGCAGCCACCACACCTGTTGGCCTCCTCCCAGGCTCGTCGCAGGGCCTCTCTGCCCGCCTTCCCATCCGCGCCTCCCCAGCGCCCCGCCTTTGCCTCACATGCTCCTACAACTGGAACACCTCTTCCACCCAGAGATGCGCGTCTGTCCTCCAGGAACTGGGGGGACGTGGGCCCTTTCTACCAGCTAGTTGTTACCATGACGAAGCTGCACAGCAAGCCACCCAAATGCCAGTGGCTCCAGCAAGCACCTGCCCTCGGGGATCTGCAGTGGGCTGGGCCGCTCTCTCCACGTGCTCCCTTGGGGGCTGCGGCTGCCAGGGCGGCAGCTCTTCTGTGGCGTGGGTGAGAAGGGAGACAGAACACGCAGGCCTCTGGGGACGCGGCCTTGGCACAGAACACTGCCACTTCCACCTCATTCAAAGCAGGAAGGGGTAAAGGACTGTGGCCAGCACGGGCCTGACACACCCATGCAGACCACCTGTCGCAGTGCCCACCAAGGGCAGCCTCCACCCCTTCCCCTGAGGTTCGGGCAATGGAACCAGGCCGGTGGCCATGTAACGGCAGGGCAAGCTCCCTTCTCTGCCCACCCTCCCCTGCGGCACAGGATCGATACAGATGGGGCGGGGGAAAGACACAGCCAGAAACCGCATCATGATACAAATGATAAATTATATTTATACAGTAAATAAGTATCAACAGTCAACACAAGTTCAGAACCAGCTGCTGGCCCCTGGTGGCTTCCTCCCTCATGGTGCCAGTCAGGAGGGAGCACAATGGCGTGGCCAGTGGCTTCATGATCAGTGCAGCAGGCAACAGGGACAATGTGCGCTCAGGATGGCCTGTGCCAGGAGCTGGGGTGGGGGCGGTCACGTTGGGGCCTCAAAGTCTCGTCAGCAAGAGCTCTTGTCTGTTTCAAAAGAATCACTGACCCCAAGAAGTCGAGTCTGGTCTACTGACCGGTAAGGCTGGTCTGGGCCCGCACCATGTGAGGGAAAGCACCTACCTGGGCAAGCACCCTGTCCTGCGCCCGCCGGCACCGCCCGCCCTCCCTCCCCCGGGCAGGAAGAGACTAGCCACCAGCCCTCCTGAGTGGCTGGCTCTGGTTCTGGTGGAGGAGTGGCTCCTGGGCCCGAGCGGACAGCCGCGGCAGAGCACAGCTGGAGACCCTGTGTGTCCTCCTGGCAGCCCAGAGACCATTTTAGATCTTAAACCTCCCTGTGCCGGTGCGAAGGGTCAGATCTCCTTCAGGAACCAGAGAGGGGCTGGCGGGTGGTCAGCTGCCCTGGGAGCTGGAGGTGGGAAGTCCACACGGTGGAAAACGAGCCAGAAATGCCCGGCAGACACGCCACCGGGACACAGGATTGGGGGAATGTCTTTGCTGGGAGAAGCAGGTCTTTTCTGGTCTTTAATTTGTGACTTAATACTTTATTTTTACAGTGGTGGGTGGGGTGAGAACAGCAGAAGGTTGGGAGAGGGAGGTAATATTAGTGCATGTTTGTTAAAAAATCTTATCCCATGTGAGAATGATTTTTTTCTACATCTCCAAAATGAGAAATGATTATTTTTAAGTCTGCAATTTAAAAACAAAGGAGTTAGCAGGTAGGTGGATCAGGGCCAGCCCTGGTCCCTTACCCCCGTCTCAGCCTGGGGACTGTCCCCTGGGGACCTGTGGGCACAGAGGCACCCCCCACCCCAGAGCAGCTGCCATTTCCACATTATCCCCATCTTTAACCTGAGCGTGGACTGAGACAGAGGAGAGCAGACACACAGGGTCAAGACGTTTCTTCCGTTTCAGACTCCACTGTAAACAGAAGTCCTCGTTAATCCCTGCATGCCTTTAATTCACAAAAGGAATTAGTTGATACAAATTGGTGAGTCACATTCATATATTAGATTTTTCTGTAACTTTCAAGGTGTTGGTGTATCAGTAAGAAAAATAGCCTCTCTCTCAGGATCTAGCCAAAACGGCTGAAAGTCAATCAGTTTAGTAATTCACCAAAAAAGGGAGTTAAAGAAAGGAAAAGGCAACTGGAGGCTAGGACTTTTTGTTGCTGTTGTAGTTTTTTTTTTTTTAAATAAACATCATTTATGTGTAATCAAATTCCCATATTTTTCCCTATAAAGAATTTGTTTTAGTTTTTCCATAAGGCATTTTTTTGTCATCCAAACGTCTCTTCTTTTTAAAATTTTCTTACAGAGTTAAAACCATAAATAAGAGGATTTAAACCACTAAAATGACACGTGCCAATATCTTAATTCAGCCAGACCTGGTAAATTCTATCAAAACTAGACAGTTAAATAAGAACCACGTTATAAAAATATTAGCCAAAAAAAGACTATTAGATAATTCTGCAAACTCAAATATGAAACTGTACTAAACAAAATATGTGCAAACGTATACAAGCATAGAGCCATGTGGCAGGGTTATGCTCAGATTAGTTTTAAAGCTCGCTCTAGTGGATTTAATTCAAGAGTTGTCCACGGTGGTGTTTACTTTGACTCACGCACGAGTCAAAGAAAAATAAAATATGCACAACCACTTCCCCAGAAGGTCAGTGTCTCATGGAGCCAGTGCTCCGTCCCGTCACACCTGGGACTGCCTGGGATGTCCCTAGGGCTGGGGGCAAAGACTAGGAGACCGTCCCAAGTCCTGGCCAGGCAACGTCCCAGAGCCCCTTGGGCTGAGGCTGGGGGCAACACTGACAACTCCACCTCCTCGTCCAAGGCCTCAGAGGAGCCCTGACAGGACCCGAGCACTTGAGAAGAGGTGGCAAGAGCAGGCCAGGCTGGGGCAGGTGAGCGGGCCTGCCTTGGAAGGCGGGGACCTCGTGTGACACTCTGAGTCAGAGGGTCGGGGCTGTAAAGACAACCCTTTTATCAGGAAGCTGGAAGTGAAAAGCCCTAACACCCCCCACCCCAAACTCTCAGGCCCCATCCCACAAACAAGAGTCCCTGCTCGGTGTCCTCTGGCACAGGTGCTCTGGATGTCCCTCTGGGATGGGTCCCAGGCCCAGGGCACTAGAGAAGGAAAGGGTTGGTTGTGCCGGTGGCCTGAGCTGCCGATGGGGGGATGCCCACGCTGCCCACCATGTTCATCGTTGCGGGGCCCAGTGATGTCAGAGAAGAACCACTGGCCCCCAGAGCTGAGTGTGGGGCCGTGGAGGTCATGGAGGCCACAGCTATGGGCTCCACCCCAGGGCCAGGCCCGAAGGACATGCTGGTGCCCAGGACAGGGCTGCCCCGCAGCTGGTTCAGCGTCAGCGGCTGGGGCTGGTTCACCTGGAAGGGGTTGACAGGGGCCGAGGCGGCAGCTGCACCTGGGGAGAGAGCAGGAGGGGCAAGGCTGAGCGGCCAGGACAAGCCAGCCCCTGCCACAGGCAGGGCCACAGACGCAGCTCTTGAGCTCCAGGTCAGGGATCGTGCTCGTTCTGGTCTCTGCCGTACCCTTAGAGCCCTCAACAGTTTTAGTAAGTCACCAAAAATGGGAGTTCGAGAAAGAAAAGGCAAGTGGAGGCTAGAATTTTCACACTTTCCCCCAAAGGAGAGGGAGTGTTGGCAGCAAACTGTGGCTCCTCCTCTCCTGGCAGCCCACCCTCCTGCACCAGGCCTGGAACTGGCCAACTCCCTACCTAGAGGGTCTTCCTGCCGGGGACACCAGTCAGGGGCAGCTTCTGCTTGGTGGTCTCAACTGAGAGGAAAGAGGCTATTTCCTACCACCCTCCTCCTCCCTCAACTGAGCGCCGAGGCCCTGGCGAGGGCAGAAGCGCTGTTCCCAGAGCTCCTGGCGACTCTGCCTGACGCCTGACACACACACATTGTCAAGCAGAACAAGCAGCCAGATGACAACCCGGGACGCAGGCCTACCTGGTGCCAGGAAAGGGTTGAGCGACTGGGCTGGCGGGGCGGGCCTGGTCACCAGTGAGTCCAGGTTTACGAGGGCCGCGTTGGGGCCAAGGAAAGACTCAGGTGTTTTCCGGGCACTGCTGGACTTGCTCGAGGCAATGGTCACGGGTTGAGACTCAAAGGGGTCAGGGCTTGTGGTTCCATTGTTTTGGGACGGCAGCGAGGCCACAGATTCAGCTACAAGACAAGGACGCACAAGGGCATGGTGAGTGTGAGAGCACAGCCTGAGACTGGGCACGTAACGCAGACACAGACATTCCCGAAGCCGTAACTCCCCAGGGACACGCGTGCCTATGCACAGATGGCGCGTGCACTGCAGTACTGTTTCAAACAGCCCGAAGTGAAGACACACAGCCAGCCATGGGGTGGGTAATAAATAAATAAACCACATGTCCATATAACCAAACACCAAAATGCAGGGACAGAATGCTTAACGATGAGCAAAGAAAGGTGTTATCAAAATATTAAGTGAAAAAAGCAGGTTAAAAAACAGTATGTATACCCCAATCCTCCAAAAAACATTAAGATGTTATTTTGGGCCCAGCCTAGAATCTTGTATCCTATAAAACTAAGTTTTGTATACGAAGGAGAAATCAAGACATTCTCAGATAAGCAAAGTCTGAGGAAATTCCAGCCCTCCAAGAAGTACTCAAAACTGTTACCGAAGGTCACTATATAATGGTGAAGGGTACAGTTCAAAAAGAAGACGTAACAATTCTAAATATGTATGCACCCAACTCAGGTGCACCCAGATTCATAAAGCAAACTCTACTTGATCTAAACAAATGGATAAACACCACCACCATAATAGCTGGAGACTTTAACACCCCACTGACAGCATAGGACAGAGCCTCCAAACAAAAAATTAACAAAGAAATAATGGACTTAAACCAAACTCTAGAATAAAGAGGCCTGACTGATATTTACAGGATGTTCTACCCCAAAACCACTGAATATATGTTCTTCTCATCAGCTCATGGGACATTCTCTAAGACTGACCATATCCTAGGACACAAGGCATGCCTCAAAAACTTTAAAAAAAATAGAAATTATACCATGTATTTTTTCAGACAACAGTGGAATAAAAGTAGAAATTGACCCTAACAGGAACTCTCATTTCTACACAAAGTTGTGGAAACTAAACAACCTTCTGCTGAATGATCACTTCCTAAATGAGGAAATCAAGATGGAAATCAAAAGATTCTTTGAACTAAATGACAAAGGATCAACTCCTAACTTATACTTAAAAAAAAAGCCCCCCCAAAAAACACACACATAAAAAAAACAAAGGAGACACAAGTTATCAAAATCTGTGGGACACAGCTAAAGCAGTCCTGAGAGGAAAGTTTATTTCCATAAATGCCTATATCTAAAAGTCGAAAAGATCATAAATAGACAACCTAATGAATGGACTCAAAGAACTGGAAAAAGAAGAACAGACCAACCTCAAAACCAGCAGAAGACGTGAAATCATTAAGATTAAATCAGGGGAGGGGGGCGGGTATATACATACATAATGAGTGAGATGTGCACCATTTGGTGGATGGTCATGCTGGAAACTCAGACTTGGGGGGGGAGGGGTGGAAGGGCATTTATTGAAACCTTAAAATCTGTACCCCCATAATATGCCGAAATAAAAAAAAAGAAAAGATTAAATCAGAACTACATGAAAATGACAACGGGGAAACTATACGGAAGATAAATAAAACAAAAAGTTGGTTCTTTGAAAAAACAAACAAAATTGACATACCTTTGGCTAGACTAACAAAAAGAAGAAAGAAAAGTCTCTAATAAGCTCCATCAGGAACAATGAAGGAGAAATTATAATTGAGGCCATGGAGATACAAGATATAATTTATGAATACTACAAAAACCTTTATGCACACAAACTGGAAAATGTGGAGGAATTCTTAGAAACACACAGCCTCCCTAGGCTCAACAAGGAAGAAATACAATTCCTGAACAAATCATTATCAAGTACTGAAATTGAAACAGCAATAAAAAACCTTCCTAAAAAGAAAAGTCCCAGACCAGATGGTTTCACACCTGAATTTTACCACACCTACAAAGAAGACCTGGTGCCTATTCTTACATCAAACGGATGGAATCCTCCCCAACACATTTTATGAAGCCAACATAACCCTGATACCAAAACCAGGAAAGGATGCAACAAAAAAAGAAAACTACTTATGAATATAGATGCAAAAATTCTCAACAAAATCCTAGCTAACTGAATCCAGGTGCTTATCAAGAAAATAATCCATCACAACCAAGTGGGTTTCATCCCAGAGATGCAGGGATGGTTCAACATACGCAACTCTATAAATATAATTCACCATATAAACAGAAGCAAAAACAAAGACCATTTGATCCTCTCAATAGACGCAGAAAAAGCATTTGACAAAATTCAACACCTTTTTATGATAAGAACGCTTAACAAAATAGGCACAGACGGGGCTTGCCTAAAAATGATACAAGCCATATATGACAAACCCACAGCCAACATCACACTGAATGGGGAAAAACGGAAAGCATTCCCACTCAGAACTGGAACAAGGCACAGTTGCCCACTATCTCCATTTCTATTCAACATAGTGCTGGAAGTCCTTGTTATAGCAATCAGACAAGAAAGTGGAATTAAGGGTGTCCAAATGGGAGCAGAAGAGATCAAACTCTCACTCTTTGCTGATGATATGCTATTATATCTAGAAAACTCCAAGGATTCGACCAAGAGACTCTTTGAATTGATAAATGAATTCGGTAAAGTCTCAGGATACAAAATCAATACACACAAATCAGAGGCACTCATATACGCCAACAACAGTAAAAGTGAGAACCAAATCAAAGACTCAATTCCCTTCAAAATAGCAACAAAGAAAATAAAGTACCTAGGAATGTATTTAACTAAGGAGGTAAAAGACCTCTACAAGGAGAACTATGAAACACTGAAGAAGGAAATAGAAGAGGATATAAACAGGTGGAAGACCATACCATGCTCATGGGTTGGCAAAATCAACATTGTTAAAATGTCTATACTACCCAAGGTAATCTACAGAGTCAATGCAATCTCTCTTAAAATACCATCATCATTTTTCACAGATATAGAAAAAATAATTTTACGCTTCCTATGGAACCAGAGAAGACCCCATATAGCAAAAGCAATCCTAGGCAATAAAAACAAAATGCGAGGTATCAATTTACCAGACTTCATACTATACTACAAGGCTATAATAATTAAAACAGCTTGTGATTGGCACAAGAACAGGGACATTGACCAGGGGAACAAAACAGAGAACCCAGATATAAAACCATCCTCATATAGCCATCTAATCTTCGACAAAGCAGACAAAAACATACACTGGGGAAAATAATCCTTATTCAATAAATGGTGCTGGGAAAACTGGATAAGCATATGTAGAAGACTGAAACAGGATCCACACCTTTCAACCTCTCACAAAAATTAACTCACACTGGGTAACATATTTGAACCTTAGGTGTGAAATTATTAGAATTCTAGAGGAAAACACTGGAAATATTCTTCTAGACATTGGCCTAGGCAAAGAATTTATGAAGAAGACCCCAAAGGCGATCACAGCAGCAATAAAAATAAATAAATGGGACCTGATCAAATTAAAAAACTTCTGCACAGCCAAAGAAACTGTCACGAGAGCAAACAGACAACCTACAGAATGGGAGAAAATTTTCACAAGCTACACATCTGATAAAGGGCTGATAACTAGAATCTATTCAGAACTTGGGAAAATCAGCAAGGAAAAACCAAACAACCCTATCAAAAAGTGGGCAAAGGACATGAACAGAAACTTTCCAAAAGAAGACAGAATAATGGCCAACAAACATGAAAAAATGCTCAACATCTCTAATCATCAGGGAAATGAAAATCAAAACTGCAATGAGATATCACTTATCTCCAGTGAAAACGGCCTTTATTAAGAAGTCCCAAAACAATAAATGTTGGCATGGGTGTGGAGAGATAGGAACAGTCCTACATTGCTGGTGGGAGTGCAAACTAGTTCAACCTCTGTGGAAAGCAATATGGAAATACCTTAAAGTGATACAAGTGGATCTACCATTTGATCTAGCAATCCCATTACTGGGCATCTACCCAAAAGAACAAAAGACACTCTATAAAGACACCTGTACTCGAATGTTTACAGCAACACAATTCACAATTGCAAAGTTGTGGAAACAATCCAAGTGCCCATCAATACAAGAGTGGATTAATAAAATGTATATGTATACCATGGAGTACTATTCAGCTATAAGAAACAATGGTGATATATCACCTCTTGTATTTTCCTGGATAGAGCTGGAACCCATTCTATTAAGTATCCCAAGAATGGAAAAATAAGCACCATATGTACTCACCAGCAAATTGATATTAACTGATCAACACCTAAGTGGACATATAGCAATAACATTTATCAGGTGTCAGGCAGGCGCAGTGGAGGGGATGGGCATATACATACATAATGAGTGCAATGCGCACCATCTGGGGGACAGACACGCTTGAAGCTGACTGGAGGGGGGAGGGGGGGCAAGGGCAATATACATAACCTTAACATTTGTACCCCCATAATATGCTGAAAAAAATAAACAGCAACAGAAAAGATGTTATTTTGGGTTGGTTACTAGGTATAGGTAATTTTTTTACATTTTCATTTTCTTACTTTTCAACAATGAACATGAATTTCCTTTTTTTTTTTTTTTTTGGGACAGAGTGTCACTCTGTTGCCTAGGCTAGAGTGCTGTCGCATCAGCCTAGCTCACTGCAACTTCAAACTCCTGGGCTCAAGCGATCCTTCTGCCTCAGCCTCTCAAGTAGATAGGACTATAGGCATGTGCCACCATGCCCGGCTAATTTTTATATATATACACACACACACACACATATATATATATATATATATATTTTTTTTTTTAGTTGTCCAGTCTGTTTCTTTAGTAGAGACGGGGTCTCGCTCTTGCTCAGGGTGGTCTTGAACTCCTGAGCTCAAACGATCCGCCCGCCTCGGCCTCCCAGAGAGCTAGGATTACAGGCGTGAGCCACCGCGCCTGGCCTCCAGAATTTCTTGAAAGCAAATTGTTTTTTAAAATTCAGCCACAACAGGGTGTGCTGAGATGGGCTGGTGGGAGTGGAACTGCTTTGCCAGGATGCAACGTGGCCGTGTGGGGACATAGGCGCTTCGTAACCGTCACGCGCTCACCCAGCAGTCCCATTTCCAGGGTCCGGTCTGGGGAAATAATGCGAAGCGCGGACAGGGAGGCGAGCACAAGGATGTTCACAGCAGCATCATTTGCTTTAGCAAAATCTAAAATCAACCTAAAGTGTCTTCCCCCAAAATGAATGAGTAAATTATTGCTGAACCACACAGAGATACCATGCAGCTACGAAACACTTTCCAATGAATTTCAAAGTCTTCTCGAGAAAATGCCTTCAATCTGTTAATCCATAAAAGTTGAGGCCAGGAGTAAAGGGGCAGGACTCAACTGTATCTGACAGGTGAACAAAAAAGACGGTAAAGCAGTGGCCCCAACCTTTTTGGCATCAGGGACCTTGCATGAAAGACAATTTTTCCACGGCGGGTGGAGGGGCAAGGGAGGAGGAGGTGATGCGAGCAATGAGGAGCTGCTGTAAATGCAGAGGACGCTTGGCTCACTTGCCCAGCCGCCGCTCACCTCCTGCTGTGTGGAACACCTGGTTCCTAAGTTTCACGGAAGACAATTTTTCCATGTATGGGGCTGGCACGGGAGGCAGGGAGGTGTAGTGTAGATCTGTGGCCTGGCTCCTAACAGGCCACGGACCGATACTGATCCACAGCCCGGGGGTTGGGGACCTCAGCTGTAAAGGATGCAGTCAGAAGGCTGAGGTGGGAGGATCCCTTGAGGCCAGGAGTTGAAGATCAGCCTGGGTAACACAGCAAGACCCCATCTCTACAAAAAATAGAAAAATTATCCAAGTGTGGTGGTGTGTGCCTCTAGTACCAGCTACTAGGGAGGCTGAGATGGGAGGATCACTGGAGCCCAGGAATTCAACATCGCAGTGAGCTCTGATCATACCACTGCATTCCAGTCTGGGGGACAGAGTAAGACCCTGTCTCCAAAAAACAAAAAACATTAAGGAAAAAGTAAGAGCTCAGGAAAAAATACTGGAAAGAATATAGTGGCTGAATATAGGTGGAAGGATGATGGATAGTCTTCTTTTTCTTCCAGAAAGTTTTCCAAATTTTCTACAATTTAGAAATTCCAAATTGTACAACTCCAAATTTCCTATACAGTGGGAATACCTCTATAATCGGGGATAAATATTTGACAAGTCAACACATAACAATGGCCAAGCTGCCTTCTCACCAAGGCACAGAGGGCAGGCAAGACAGGTTAGGTTGTACTTTGGCCTGCAGAGGAGACACGTGGAATCTTGTTTTTCTAATGCAGCAAAAGAAACACCCTGAAGACCAGCTCGTTGTCAAAGCTGCCTTGGTCTCCTGGCTAGGAGCCCAAGCTGAGAAGGGTGGAGGCAGTGGTCCCCACAGGAGCATGTGAAGAACACATCCCAGGCCTGCTCCCTCCTCCCCTCCAGGCCCACCTCAGCCCTAGGTCCCATCTCTCTGGGCCCACGGGACATCCTCCCAGCCCGAGGGCACACAGGGGAGGAAGCTAGGTCTGGAGACTGAGCTGTGGGTCCAGCTACCACCTGGTCACCTGGGGTGACGGTGTGGGGCAGGCTGTCTGGGAAAAGGAGGCGCCTCTGGGAGTGGGAAGTTGGTGGGAGGTGAATGGAAACGCCCCATCAGGCTGGGAGTGGGGTCCACGCTAGGCTGGGGAGGCCAAGGTGGTGCCATCTGCAGGCAGCAACGGGGGCTTCCTGACCCGGAGACGTGGCCCCGGGGAGAGCAAGCACAGATGCAGAGGTGATGAGACACGAAACATGGGGCTCAAATTGAGGAAAAGTTGAAAGAAAAACTCAACTTCATGACTTTTCACTGTCAATGTGTGAATTTCTGGAAATTAGAAGCTTTAGGGTCCCAGGATCAAAATAAGAAAATGCATGAAGCTAAAGGCTTTTGAAAACTGATTATTCCTACTACAGCTGAGTTAGTCAAATGCACAGAATATTACAGAAACCACCACCACCTTTACATACCTGTTTTTTTTGAAGTTCGGAGGTTGTCAAATTCAGAGAAGTCGTCTTTAATTGTACCATTCAGATTATTGAAGAGCTCAAAGGACCCTGGGCGGACACAGATGCCGGTGACTGCAGGCACAGGGCACACACAACTTGGCAACCCAGCTGCCCGGTACACACCCTGGGGGTGGGCTGGCAACGGGGTCTTCCCCTCCTACCACACCTCATGGGGGAGAACTCCGAGAGCCAAAGCAGGCAGGACGAGCTCAGGTGCACAGCGTGGGGTGCCCGCCTGCCACTGCATCCACCGCGCCCACCCGAACAGAAGGAGATGATGGCAAAGATCCGTGATGCTGGGTCTGGGGGATGCGAGGGTGAGGGGCTCTGGGCATCACCCAAACGAGTGCCTGGGGCCAGCCTGCCCGGGGCCACCAGGGTGAGGACAGGACCCCTCGGCTTGGGCCCAAAGCAGCCTCCTCTCTCAACACCCACTCGGGAGGCCCCTGGGGAAGGAGATGCCTAGATCTGGGGACCTTGGGATCCGGGACAAAAGATAAGCGGGGCAGGGAAGCAAATGAAAGCAGAGTGACAGGCCCGATGCCAATGAGCCAGGAGACAGGAACGGCTGTGGGGGCCAGGCCCTCAGAGCTCAGGGAGGAAAGTGAGTGAGGGTCTCACCAGAGGCAGATACTGGCTTGGTGGCTGAGACTGCGCCCCAGGTGTCAGAAGTTGTTTTCCCAGCACTGGGGGCAGGCTGCTGTGAAGTGGCCCACGGGTCTGAGCTCTTAGGTACAGAGTGTGTGCGGGCTCCAGTAGGTACTCCCCACGGGTCGACAGAGGCAGCTGGCTTGGCACCTGTAGGAAGGCGGGGTCAGGACTCAGAAATGCCCTCAGAAGGTCTGGGCAGCTGGGGTGAGAAGGGAAAGGATGCTGTGGTCCACACCATGGTCTGTGCCCTGTGCCAGGCACGGCAGCCACCCAAAGGGTACTGTCTAATGCCTGCAAAGCTGGCCAGAGCTGGAGCCCAGGACGACCACCCAGGGAAGGGAGCGTGCAGGGCCAGGCCCGCCCAGAACAGCACCCTCATCAGGGAGCAGAGAGGAACAGCCAAGAGCAGCCTTCTCCAAGCTCTCGCCACACAGGGTCTTGCAAAGGGCTCCCTGAGCTAAGCTCCTCTTCAGTGGACGACACGAAGCAAGGCTGTCCCCCACCACGCCCGGCCCAGCATCCTCTCCCCACTTGCTTTGAGTGGTTTCTGCTTTCTGCCAGAAGAGTGAATAACATGGATGAGGCCCCTATAAAAGCAGAATAAGAAAACAAACAGTCCGGGCGTGGTGGCTCATGCCTGTAATCCTGGCACTCTGGGAGGCCGAGGTGGGCAGATTGATCAAGGTCAGGAGTTCGAAAGCAGCCTGAGCAAGAGCGAGACCCCGTCTCTACTATAAATAGAAAGAAATTAATTGGCCAACTAATATATATAAAAAAAATTAGCAGGGCATGGTGGCACATGCCTGTAGTCCCAGCTACTTGGGAGGCTGAGGCAGCAGGATCACTTGAGCCCAGGAGTTTGAGGTTGTTGTGAGCTAGGCTGATGCCATGGCACTCACTCTAGCCTGAACAACAAAGTGAGAATCTGTCTCAAAAAAAAAACGAAAAAACAAACAAAAAAACCAAACAGTTCCGTACTTATCACCCAGCTTAAGCAATGAAACATTTTTCAAACTGTGACAAAATCAACTTAGTAGGTCATAACTGTTTTAAGTACACAATAGAAAATACTTAAATGGATTTCTGGAGTAGAGAGGGGGAATGAGGAGCTTGCTCCATCCACTCCACACACAGACCTGGCATTGCAGTACCTTCAGGAATGGTACACAGTAAAAAAAAAAGAAATAAAGAAAGAAAATTTTTGAGTGCACACAATGTTAAGTTCAACCCTGCTATATTCATCTTCTTGGCACATGTAGATACTCACATGCCTGTGTATACATGCGTACATACAAAACATGCATCTCCTTTCTTCTGGTGGAACACCACTGCCGCCTCTCAGGGACCAGAAAGTGCCTCCCAATGTCCCCACCTCCACTGTGAGCTGTGTACCAGCCATTCTCCTGCTTTTCCCTCTAGTTTGCCATGAAGGGATGTCCCTAAACAACATACTGGTTAGTTGTGCCTATTCTCTGAACATTATAGAAATACACATTCTTTTGTGACTGGCTTTGTTCACTCCAAATTTTATCTGAGAGATTCATCCGTGTCGAGGTGTAGCTGAAGTTTCATTTATCTGTACAGTATTCCATTCTATGGGGGAAAAAGTCACGATTACTCTGTTGAAGGACACTGGTTTGGTTTGGTTTTGCTGCTTGTGTGCACGTTCCCTCGTTCACACACATACACGAGAATTTTTTGGTCACAGGTATCTTAACCTTCACCGAGTAATGCCAAAACCATTTCGCAATGTTTCTGCCAGTTGTAGACTCCCTCCATGGGGGAGGCAAGTCATGTTGCCCTGGGAGTTGCCTGACAACCTCTCTGATGCTTAGTGTCATCTTACTTTCCCATTTGTGCCAACCTTGCGGGTGTGAAAAGTTATCTTTTTGTGGTTTGGTTTGCATTCCTTGTTCCTTAATGATGCTGTGCATCTTTGCTTATATTCATGGGCCATTCACGATTCCCCTCCAGTCAGGTGCCTATTCAAGTCTTTTTTTTTTTTTTTTTTTGAGACAGAGTCTCACTTTATTGCCCAGGCTAGAATGAGTGCTGTGGCGTCAGCCTAGCTCACAGCAACCTCAAACCCCTGGGCTCAAGCAATCCTGCTGCCTCAGCCTCCCAAGTAGCTGGGACTACAGGCATGCGCCACTATGCCCGGCTAATTTTTTCTATATATATTAGTTGGCCAATTAATTTCTTTCTATTTATAGTAGAGATGGGGTCTCGCTCTTGCTCAGGCTGGTCTCGAACTCCTGAGCTCAAACGATCCGCCCACCTCGGCCTCCCAGAGAGCTAGGATTACAGGCTTGAGCCACCGCGCCCGGCCCTCCTATTCAAGTCTTTTATCCACCTTCCTCTAGGGCCCCCTTTCCTTACCAGCCCCACCCCGCGGCGTGG
This sequence comes from Mirza zaza, assembly GCA_008750895.1. Classification (NCBI taxonomy): domain Eukaryota; kingdom Metazoa; phylum Chordata; class Mammalia; order Primates; family Cheirogaleidae; genus Mirza; species Mirza zaza. The sequence goes on along the minus strand of VSMD01062274.1, from coordinate 50,469 downwards.
CCGAGCCTGTCTCCCACTGCATTGTACGCAGTGTAGGTCTTCACCCATCGCTGCCGGGCTCCCTCCTCGCTTCGCCCACCCACGTACCCATTGGCTTATCCTCACAGACACCGTGCTAACCCTTGACCCCTGGCGCAGCAGACCCCAACTTGTTTTGGCTACTCTTGGCCCTCCACTCTTCCTCAGTCATCTTAAAATCATCTTACCATATTAAAAAAATAATAATAAAAACAAGAAGTAAAACCTTATTGGGATTTTGACCAGAATTACATTGAATCCCAGATCAATTCATGGAGAAGTGCTATCATAATACCAAGTTTTCCAAACCAAAACCCCATGATATCTCTGCATTTACCCGTCTTCTTCAATATCTCTCAGTGAAATTTAATCTTTTTTATTTCATCCTTTATCTCCATAAGGAATTTGTATAACTTTTGTAAAATTTACTCCTAGAGACTGTTATCTTTTAAAATTTTCATTATCTATTTATTTACTGTTACCCGGAAAAACAATTTAATTTTGTACACTGTTTTTATATCCAGCAATATTGTTAAACTTTTATTTTTTTATTCTCAGAGCTGAAGAACAAAATGCATACTCTTTTATTTTATTTATTTATTTATTTATTTGGGACAGAGTCTTGCTCTGTTGCTTAGGCTGTAGTGCCATGGTGTCAGCCTAGCTCACAGCAACCTCAAAACACTCCTGGGCTCAAGTAATCCTTCTGCCTCAGCCTCCTGAGTAGCTAGGACTACAGGCATGTGCCACCATGCCTGGCTAATTTTTTCTATATATTTTTAGTCGTCCAGATAATCTCTTTGTATTTTAATAGAGACGGGGTCTTGCTCTTGCTCAGGCTGGTTTCGAACTCCTGACCTTAAGTGATCCTCCTGCCTTGGCCTCCCAGAGTGCTAGGATTACAGGCCTGAGCCACCACACCCGGCCCAAAATGCATACTCTTAATTCTAATAATTGCAAGTCATTCTAATTATTGATTCTAATAATAATTCTAAGAACGTTTTTTTTGAGACAGAGTTTCGCTCTGTCACCTGGGCTGGAGTGCCCTGGCATCAGTCTAGCTCACAGTAATCTCAAACTCCTGAGCTCAAGCAATCCTCCAGCCTCAGCCTCCCGAGTAGCTGGGACTACAGGCACTTTGTTCTATTTTTAGTAGAGACGGGGTTTCACTCTTCCTCAGGCTGGTCTCATATTCCTGACCTCAAGAGATCCCGCCTCAGTCTCCTCTAATAACTCTTAACTCTAATAATTTGTCTATAGACATTTTTTTATATTCTATATACATGATCATCACCTACAAATGATGACTGTTTAATTTCCTCTTTCTAATCCTTTATACTTTCTCTTTTTCCTGTCTTACTGCACTGGCTAGGACTGCCCACTACAACAGTGTGAACTAAACTAAAATTTTAAGGCTCACCCCCACATCAGCTGACTAAACGGACCCCCTCGTGGCCAAAGGAATATCCTAAAACTAAATTTCCTGCCAGGAGGAAGTAGGTCAGACATGCCTCCTCATGCCCCCCTCCCTTATTGAGGACATCCTTTGTAATCCATTAACAGCCCTAAGGGTATACAAGACAAACCTGCAGGTCCTCAATTTACACAACAAATCTATGTCTGCTGGCTTATCTCTGATAACAGTTCCTTATGTAGAAACATTCCCAAGTCTCTAGACAAAGCTTCATGTCTTTAATCAATTACAAGTCAAAGAATTTTTGAACCCACCTATAACCTGTAAGCTCCTGCTTGGAGATGGCCCACCTTTCCAGGCCAAACCAATGTATGCCTCCCACGTACTGATTTATGACTTTACCTGTAACCCTTGTCTCCCTGAAACGTGTAAAACCAAACTGTAACCCAGCCACAGTGACTCCACTTGCTCAGGGCTTCTTGGGAGTGGCTCCCAGTCATGGTCCTCAAATTTGGCTAAGAGTAAATCTCTTTAAAATTATTTTAGAGTTTGCCTTTTTTTCCGTTGACAACAGAAAGCAGGAGTGCTGCTAAGTCAGTATCCTTGTCTTACTCGCCATCCTCCAGGATCAATCTTCAACATTTCACCATTAAGTACAGTATTAGCCACAGGCTATTTTCCTTTCAGAACCCCTTCATCGGGCTATAGAAGTTCTCTAATATTCCAAGTTTGCTAGGAATTTTGCAATGAATGGCTAATGAACTTTATCAAACTGTTTCTGCCTCTATTAAGATGATCACATGATTTTTTTCTTTTAACCTGTTAATATGGTACATTAATAAATTTTCTAATGGCTTGGTCCTTGCAAACAAAGTTTCTCATGATGTACTACATCTTTTTTTATATTTTCCTGGTTTTGCAATTGTTTCTTTCCTTAGATTTTTGTATTTCTAGTCACAGGTGAGACTGGTCTGTTTGTTCTCACACTACTGTCTTTGTCAGATATTGGTGTTATGCTAGTCTCATGCATCTAAGTTTTTGGATTTGTAAGCACTGAGTTGACCAAATAGCCTCTTATTCAACATTAAATCTTGGCAGCACCTGCAGCTGTGTTGTTTCATTACTGTTTGTGCCTTTCCTCCTTGTGTTTTTCAAATTAATCATGCCACAGATTTGTCTATTTTATTACTCTTTTCAATGACTGACTTCTTTGTGGATATAATTATGTATTTATGTTCTATTTCATTAATTCCTATTTTTTATCCTTATTCTTTCTTTCCTTCCACTTTATGTGGGTGTAATGCTATTCTAAGCTTATTAATTCTGCCTTTTTTCTTTACTAATGTGAACAGTTAAAGCTATAAATTTCTCTATCGCTTCAATTTTCCCATAAATTATGATATGAAAATATTTACATTACTTGGTTCTAAATATTTCTAATTTTTATTATAATTTTTTGACTCAAGAATTTAGATATGTTTTAAAATTTCAAGTGTATGAGCTTTTCTTTTTCGTTACTGATTTTTAACTTAAGTGTATTGTGACCAGAAAATGTGTTCTATGTGAACATTTCTGAAATTTATTGACTAGCTTTTTTGTTTACTACATGGTCAATTTTTTACAAGCATTCTCTGCATGCAACTGCAAAGAATGTGTACTCTCCAACTTCTGTGAACAACTAATTCACAAGCTTATGAATTGTGCTGCTCAAATCTTCTTACATTCTTACCACTTTTTAAATATTCTCCCACAGTATTCCATTTCTTTCACAATTACAGGACAACGCCTATGTCTAGGTTTTCTACCGTTTCCAATGATCTTCATCCTGTTCTGAACATCGGAGTTTTTCCAACTGGTTTTCTCTCCCATGTGCCTGAAGAATTTCTCTTAACCTTTCTGTCGTCCAGACGTGCTGGCAACACATTCTCTTAGTGCTCGGTAGCTAGGAGACGCCCAGCATTTCACGTTCACACTTCAAGAATACCTTCACTGGATACAGAATTGTGGAGGTTGACAAGTTTTGGTGTTGATGTTTCCAAATTTAAAATACCCTTTTTTCATCATCATTCTTGGAAAAAAGATGAATTTGCTAGGAACGGATTTCTAGGTTGCCAATGTTTCCCTTCAGTGCATTTAAGAAGCGATTTCCACTGTCCCCTGCATCTACCGCTGCTGCGAAGTCACCTACCAGTTTAACTGGCACTCTGCTGTAATGGATGGCCTGTTCTCTGTAGGTTTATTTAAGGTATTCTCTTTCTGTGGTGTTCTGCAGTTCCTGAGGATGTGTCTAGGTGGGGATTTCTTTTCTTTATCTTGCTTATGATTCACTAGGCCTCCTGGATGTGAGAAGCAGCATCTTCCCACAATTCTTGGAAGCCCTCAGTCATTATGTTTTCAAATATTAGCTCTTCTGGAATTCCAAACAGATACATGTTATATGTCCTCACTCTGCTTCCATGCTCACCCCGGGCACACCGACTCCCTAATGCTCCCCAAACACACCAGGGCAGCTCCACAGCCTGCACTCTGGGCTCCCAGCCCTCCATCGTTTACCTTCTTTTCTCACCTTCTCCAACCCTTCTGGAACCCTCCATGCAGCTTTCTTTCAGACTGCTCATCATATAGCACCATAACTACTGTTTAGCTCTGAGTCTGCCCTGGACCATGAGCTGGGGCGAGGGATGTCTCCAGCCCCAGCACCAGACATGAGAGTGGCACCCAGCAAGCCTGTGACACCCTGGCTGAGTTCTGGGGCTCAGAGAGGGGCAGAGGGAGGTGGCAAAAACCCACCAACCTTAGAAGTGATCAGGGAGTGCTCCCCTGAGCCTCCCCACAACCCCTCCCACATGGCCCTCTTTACAGCCCAAGCTCTACTGCGCAGGGCCAGACGCGTGGGTAGGCAACTCCTCGGCTTCCATAAAGATGGACTCAAACAGAACTCTGTCATTCTACCATGTGGCTTTATGCCTTCTAGTCTCTCAAATGCTGCATGTCTTTAGCACAGGCCTATTAAGTCCCACCTCCACTATGTTTGCAGCCTTTTTAGGCCTCTTTAACTTTGGCAGGGCTCAGCTGCTGGCTACCTGGGCAGCACAGGGCAGGGGAGGAGAGTGCTGCCTCTGCTCCCACCAGGCTTGCCCTGGCGACTACAACCACGAGCTATGCAACCGGCCAGGCCAGGGTGGACACTGATCGGCAAACTTCATTCCCAACAGCCTATGGACAATCATGCCTTTTGATTACTTGTGGCCTGTCCACCTGTATTTGCGCTTTAGGGATTCTACTGCTGCTGCCCCAGAACCCAAAACCTTCCAGAGGCTCTAGAAACACCCATCTCTGTCCAGAAGCTCCTGATCTCTACTCCTGGCCTTCGGACACAGCATACAGAACACCATCCCCCTGGGCTGAAACTGCTCTCCCCAGGCCCACTCTCCCCTGACATGACAAAGAGCACATCAGGATACTGAACCTGGCCCTCACTGGAATTCCGCCATAGGGACAGGCCCTTGCTCTGCCCCCACAACAGTGTGCATTGTGGGGTCTAGGCTGTCCAGCCCAACTGGAGGGAAGTGACGTGGCGGACACCGTGCATCAGGAAGACAGCGAGACTGCAAGTCACACAAGCCGTGATGTGTCTTCAGGGCTGCCCAGAAACGGAGAGGACGTGGGATGACCTGGGACCTTCCTCGCCTCCCACTGATCAGCAGCACCTATGGAACAAGCTCACCCGAGGGGGAGCGCCTGCTATGGGGCACATCCTCATAGCTCAGCTCTACCTGGAGGACACGGGCTGGGGACCCTCGCCTCTGCTTCCCCCACAGCCCTGACCACAGCGGGCATCTTCCCCTGGGCAGACTGCTACTGTCCTGTCCTTCTTGCCTCTGTCAGGGGACATGCCCTGGTTACTTCTGCACCCCCTACCCCACTCCACACCCTACCCAAAGAATACCCTGATTCTCCTTGGAAGAATTCTCAGCTGCTCCCAGTCATGGCCTGAGGGGGACAGGACCTGCCCTGGCAACAGGGGAGGCTTCTCACTGGCTAAAGTCAATCTGCAAAGTCCTCCTGATCCTAATCCCCCACTCCCAAATCCCAGAAGTGGCACAGGAGCTGCAGAGAAATCCTGTCTATCCCCTGGGCTCTGTAGACAGGGACCATGAGGTTAGGCATCCCAGGCAGCCACCGTGCTTGCAGGAAGCCGAGCCTTGAGCTTCTGAGGCGGGCTGGGGGACACCGGCCGGACTGCAGAGCAAAGGAGATCTGAGTCTTGGTGATCCCCACTGGATCAAGCTGAAGGCACAGCTAACTGTCTCTACCAATGCTGCCTGCAACGCCACGTCCTGACCACACTGCCTTCTGACACTCTGTGCATGGTGCCTGCTGGGAAGGTGCAGCCCCCGCCTGCAGCCTCCATGCCAGCCCATCACACAGGCCCCACCCAAAAGCCGCTCGAGTGCTTACATGAGACTCCAGAGCATGCGCTCCAGGACAGGGGCTGGGCCTGCTCTGCCCACCCTGGGACTGAACCTGAAGTACGGAGGGGCTCCATCACTCACTCAGGACTGAGGGAGGAGAGGAGGGATCCAGGGCACCCAGGGCTGGAGTAGATGTTGCAGTCCATCTGCTCTGACCCCTTCAGAGTTCAGCGTTCAGGGATGACCTCTTCTAGCAGGTTGCAGGTACATGCCTGGCCCAGGCGCTGGGCACCCATGCAGAGGAGAGCTGCCCCTCAGCTCCGCACAACAGACTGAGCGGGATGCACTCGCCATGTGCTCAGGGGCCAGTGGTTCTCAACCATGGGTGTCCTTGGGAAACTCTTGGGGATTCAATTAATAGTAAACTACTGACACCCCCTCCCCCCCTGAATCTTGGGGTGAGTGCTGAGCACCTGGATGTTTAGAAGCTCCTCAGGTGACTTGAATGGGCAGCCAAGATGTGTGAGAACCACTGGGCTCAGGTGCGCTCAGGCCCTCACCACACGCTCCTCACAAGTGAGGGCCCAATCTGATGGCTCAGCTCAGACACACAGGCCTAAGTGGGCAGACGGCTGGTGGGGACAAGCCCTGACCTCCCACCGAGTCATCTTGTCCTACTCAAGCAAGGTTTGGTCAGTGGTTCCCAGGCTCGCCCTCAAGAGGGTCCCAGCCTGAGAGAGACAGAAGCCATAGCACTCGGTGAGGCAACCACACACAGCCAGCCATGGCAGCAATGGGCAGCAGGCGTGCCCGAAGACAGGTGGCCACATCTCCCTGAGAAGGGACATCTGAGCCATGTTTTCAAGAATAAATGGGAGTTTGCCAGGCAGACAATGAGACACAACATAAAGAGGAGGCATTTAAAGGGAACAGCCAGCATAACTTTCTTCTTCGCTGTGTGCTAGGGAGTCATTGGAGGCCACAGGCTGTGGCACCTTGCTTTCTTCAAATGTGACTTGGGGACAAATAATGTTCCTTCCTCCTCCTTTGGGAGCGGGGCCAGCGCAGGGGCTCGGGCACAGCCGGCCCTCGGGGAGTGCTGCCGGGGAGGCACTGGCGTGCCTCTCCATCAATGGACAGTAGACGCACTGCAAGGCTTCTCTGTGCTCTCACCCCCCACGTCCTCGGGGGGGGCCAGGCCCTGCCACACACCCAATAAATAAATGCCTGTTGAAAGCTCAGTGAATGAGAGGAAAGAGGATGGAACCAAGGTTGGAAAGATCAAGCAGCTTCCGGCCTCATCCTCTGTGGGCGCATTCACAGAGAGCATGTGTCCTGGTCGCCTCTCACCCCCCAGCCTGGTTCACCCTGAGCCTCAAGGATGAATATTTATGTGCACAGGGAGGCAGTCAAAACTCAGGGGTCACAGAAGAACTAAGCTGTGCAGGGGTCACCAAGAAGCCAGCAGCACCACCTGCTGCTGCTAGGGCGGAAGATGGCTCTGTCCCAGCCCAGGCGGTGCGCGGGTAAGCTAGCCAAGACCTTCTGAATCACCAGGCTGTAAGCCCTCCTCAGACCAGGTGGCTGCTTTGTGTCTGCAACAGAGGAGGAAGTGCCCCGCTGACCTGGCAGGCTCCAGCCTCCCTCCTTTCAGCCCTGAGCATTTCCTCCCAAGGCCACTTGGCCAAGCTGCCCCCCAGTGCTGTTTGGAAAGAACCGGAAATGATAGGGCTCACTACAAACGGTGGCTTTCAAAACAGTGTTTCTTTCATCCAGAGAGTACAACTAACAGTGCTATGGGAAGAGACTCCAATCTTTCTAATTCATGAACACGTCTCAGTGCAGAGGAGTGGCCCTGAAAATGAGTAAATCTGACACCACACTCTTGCTACAGGGCTATGTCAACAGAACCTGGAAGAAAGAGTCTGTTAACATGCTTCAGCAAACTCAGGAGCTAGCGTAGGGCCATTCTCTTGGAGAGCTGGTTACACCACCACTGAGAATTCTTACAAGAACACTGTGATTTCAATGTCTTTTTCTATCGAATGCAAAGTCCTGGAACTGCAAAACCACCTCTGTGTACAATACAAGCTACTGAGTAAATCATAGTACAGCCATGTATGATTTGAGTAGAGCCATGTTATTTAGAGTTTCTACTGATGCCTGGAAATGCCCATGACATAGTACAAATTGAAATATACATATACATAAAATTGTATGTACAATACAGCCTCAACTAAGTAAAAACATAATGCCCAGAAGAAGCCGGGAAGCAAATAAGCTAACATTTCAAAGATGGCTATTTCTCAATACTGCAATTTGTGGTAACTTTTCCAGGGCGTGCCATGGCCACAGAACATCTTTGCAGCAGTCCGGGAGGTGTGACAAGTCCAAGATGTGGTGTCATAAGCACTGAGCCTGCCCCTAACTTGCTGTGTGACCCCAGAGGAATTAACAATCTGCCTGGGCTTTGGTGGCCTGTCTCCTCCTCAAGTCCCTGGTAAAATCAGCAAGTGCATCGGAACCAAGGGGAAGGCCCAGGGTTGGGCAAGTGGCAAGAGACAACAAATTGGCGGTCCACAAGTCCCATGTGGACACCCTCAGAGAGATTTTGATTAGTCCCAATCATGTTCTTAATTTTTTAAATGTACTGCCAACATTTAAACATTAATAGATTTCAAATATTCAGGTTTTGATTTTCTCTTTTAAAAAACTGGATTCATAATAGCCAAAATGTAGAAAAACCCCAAATGCCCATAAATTGCTGAACAGATAAACAAAATGTGGTACATCCATACAACAGAGTATTATTCAGCTGTCAAAAGGAAGGAAGGACACATGCCACAACGTGGATGAACCTTGGAAACAGGATGCTAAGTAAAAAGAAGCCAATCACAAAAGCTCATATATTGTATGATTCCATTCATACGAAATGACCGGAACAGACAAACATAAATTCTGAGAGACAGAAAACAGATCAGTGGTTACCTGGGGCTGGGTACAGGCTTTCTTTCTGGGGTGATAGAAATGTTCTAGAATTAGACAGCAGTGATAGTTGTACAACACTGTGAAAACGCTAATAACTACTCAACTGTCCACTTTAAAATGGTTAAAATGGTGAATTTTACTTCAATTTTTTAAAATTTGGAAGAGCAGACTACATCGGTGGCACCCCTCTCCTGCAGGCCCTCCTCCCTGTGGCCTCACATGAGAACACCAGGCCCTCCTCCCACCGACCACAGAGACCCCCAGCTCAACCTAGAAGGCCGGTCCAAAGCACAGGCTTGTCCACTAGCCAAAGGAAGGGCTGGGCATTAACTTGGTCAATTAAAGAAACTAGATATTTTGTCTCTCCTGACCAGGAAAAACTCACCCCTGGTAAATATTAGTCGATCAGTATAAAAAGGTAAAGAAAGAGTAAAAACGAAGTCTTCCTCCCACAACCCCGACCCTCACCCCTCACCCAGCGCTTCCCCCAGAATCAACTGCTGACTCAGCAGAACCGCGTTAAACTCACCTGGCTCCTGGTATGACCACTTTCTTTTCTGGGCACTGAGAAAACTACTCATCAGTTTAATGATTCATTACACAACTTTGAAAGTGATCTTTCCTAAAGAACATCCAATCCAATCCAAACTTAAGGTGGCCATTATTTTACACAAGAATCACTTTTCAGATTTAAAAATAAAGCCAGGCCAGCACGGTGGCTCACGCCCATAATCCTGGGAGACCGAGGCAGGGGGCAGGGGTGGGGGGGGGGGGGGGATCGTTTGAGCTCAGGAGCTCGAGACCAGCCTGAGCAAGAGTGAGACCCCGTCTCTACTAAAAATAGAAAGAAATTATCTGGACAACTAAAAATATATTAAAAAATTAGCTGGGCATGGTGGCACATGCCTGTAGTCCCAGCTACTTGGGAGGCTGAGGCAGGAGGATCACTTGAGCCCAGGAGTTTGGGGCTGCTGTGAGCTAGGCTGATGCCACGGCACTCACTCTAGCCAGGCAACAGAGTGAGACTCTGTCTCAAAAAAAAAAAATCTATAAAAACATAAATAAATAAAGCCACTGTCTGGAAGCCTGCTGTCCCCAGGGTACCCCTGTCCCTGTGAGTGCTCAGCAAGACTGTAACCACCACAGGCTCCCTGGGGCACAGCACACAGGCGATGAACTATGAACACCAATCTCCTTAGCAGCCCTGGAATTGGTCTTCAGTGAGGGAAAATCATGGGAAATTTTGCCTGGGGTTTGCCCCAAGGCCCAGAGGGCTCCTGCTAAAGCAGGTATAGGGCTGTGCTTGGTCACGGAGGCCAACAGCAGCACCAAAGGGCACCTGGGGTTGATGCTGTCTTCCAGACCAAGTCTAGGCACTTGGCAAGGCTGTGACCTGGGACCCCACCCTTCTCCGCTGTGGCCTGGTTTACACCAGGCAGGTCCCTGCACCTGCACCCACTCTACCATTCTGCATCCTCCTGCCTTCGCACACGCTAGGACTCCTGCAGGGAACCCCCTGCCTCTCCGTGCCTGGCCACCTGCTGTTCCCTGGAGACTCAACAGAAGCAGCCCTCCTCTAAGATGCTACCTCACACCCTCTGGACTCCTGGGCTAAGTCTTGCCCAGGATGCTTTCAAATGACCTCCACTGTGGCCAGGACTACACAGCACTGCTGTTCCACTGTGTTCCTGTCCTGTCCGCACCTGACCAGGGCCTTGAAGGCATGGGCCATTACCTGTTCGTTTCAGGGCTTTCTGCACAGCAAGGCAGGGCCTGGCATCTGGTACACTACAGCAAACACCCAGGGATCCAAGCTGAATACGAAAGAAGGTTCTAGTAGGGGAAACAGAGACTCCAAGAGGCACAGGCAAGAAGCCACAAAATACACTATGCAAAGTTCCTAGACACAGAGCCTGTGGGTAGTCTGGCCGGCAGGATTCAAAGCAGGGCTGGAAGCCCTCACGAAGCCTGGTAGGCCAAGCTCCCACTCAGCAATTAAGAAACTCATGGGTCCAGATCATTATCCAAATCAAACCTGTTGTATCATGCTCATGTTTTGAATTTCCACAAATTCTCTTACATTTTGCACTAAGCAAAACTTTAAAATACTCATTTAACCTATTAAAAACTGATTTTCTATTACTTTAACAAGTAACAAGAATTACAGCAAATGTATCCTCTGTTCATTAGCAGTGGTCGTAAGCACATCATAATTTCCAGCCAATTACAGCAGCTTGATTTGGATGTTTCATGCTGTGTATTACAGTTTCTTAAGCTGGGGTGCTGGGCGCAATTCTGAGGCTGAGAGAGTTGAAATGTGTCCAGAGAAGGGACGAGTCACTTCTGATACATGTGGCGTGAGACAGAGAGGAAGTCGACTTTCCCTCTACCAAAGCAGAAAACCATTCAAAACAGAAAGAGAGAGAATGCTGTGCCACCATCCCCAGAGAGGAGGGCAGGGCTGTAGGGTTCCCATCGAGGACCGCAGGAGCCCGGACACCCACTGCAGTTGACAGACCTGACCAGGTGAGAGACAGCAAAAAGCACGCCCCCCTCACCCACCCAGCAGGCAAGCATGGGAGACCAAGGACGGGGCCTTTACCGAACGATGGCCAGGGATCCGAAGTGCTCTCGGGAGCTGCTGACCCGCCCCAGGGGTTGGTGTGATTAGCCGAGGCTGACGAGCCCCAGGGCTCTGCTTTCTGGGCAGCAGGGCTTGAGCTGGGGAGAGCATCCATTAAATCCAACAGAGTGGTCTGCTGTGGGTGGGAGCCATGCTTTAAGACAAAGAGAAGGGGACAGGTTTTACTTGGCTACAGTTACCACAAATACCCAGGCACTAGTCCTAAATACTGCCCACGCCTCTCCCTATACTGAGGCCCCTAGGAGGGCCGAGAGTAACTCGGAAACTGAGCCGCACCCGCTCCTGCCCCACCCTGCCAGCTTCCCCAACGGTCCAGTCTCCAGGACCACCCAGGCTCTAGCAGCACCAAGCCATTTACTGTTTGCCAAATGCCCCCCTGGCTTTCGCACTGCCCCCAGGGTCTGCAAACACCTCCAGGCTAACGTGGGCTTTTGCTGGGGCTGGAGCCTCCCTCCAGAACCCACCCAGGTCAGCTGGAGGGCCCTCTCTCCTGGGGGCTGACCCGCCCTCTCCGCACCCCACCCCGGTGTGAAGGGGGCCTGTCTCCTGACAGGACCATAAGGTAACAAGCTTGTCGGGAGTGCCTGGTTGCCTCTGTGCAAAAGCAGGAAGCTGCGCTCAGAGTATGGAGATGACAGCGATGCAGACCAGCACTTCCGGGTGTGCCTTTCCAGGGACATGCTCCAAAGCACTTGTGTTCTGCTTATTTACCAGATGCCCGAGCTGTGGGGCCACCTTTACAGATGAGGCCAGCTCGGGTGTGTTTTCAGACAAGATCAGGCGCGTTCAGGGTGCTATGGCTCAGAGTCAGCTGTGTTTTCAATCGCAGCCTCACCTCGGGCGTGCATGTCACTTGGGGAGGTTGAGGGACTCACCTGCATCCCCCCAAGAGGCAGGTTAGGAGGAGGATGTTTCAGCAACAACTAAGACACAGCGTCAAACAAGCTCTTACCTCTTTCTTTTTTGGAACTTTAACTGTGTCCCTTCGGCTTTCCTCCAAGGCCATCTGCAATCTGAGGTCATCACCCCGCCTGAGGCGTTCTTCCTGCACAGGGACAATGTGAGCCTGAAGCTGAGGGTAACTGCAGTAACATCACTGCACAGAACAAGTCCCGCTGGCCAGCAACAGGAAATGCACATCGCATCGTGCGTTATTTCAAAGGAAGATTTAAAACAACTTGTAAACACAACGACTATCCCGTCCCGAACGTGTGGAGTCAGAAGGCTACCTGCTCACTGTGCCTCTTGTGACCTCAACCCCCTGGGGGTCATACCAGGGAGACTATGCTTCATCTAAAATATTTTTTTCTCAAAATGAAAATGACTTTATAATTCTTTCTACTTATAGAAACAATATGTCTCCTCATAAAACACAAATCTGACAATCCCAAAAGGAATTAGGAAGAGGGTGAAAACCACGTATAATCCCGCCTCCCACTGTGCTTCCGGAAAATGGCTACATATTTCTATGATTCCTAACAGAAGTGAATCATATTTATTTAAGGCAAAGTCACCATATGCAAAAGACAGGGTTGTACTAGCTTTTATATAATGAATATAAATAAATATATTCCTTATATTTTATTATAAATATTAACTAAAATGGTCTCAAACCAACCATTCTTCTGTGTGTGCTCAGTGGACACTTCCGTGTGCCTTACTCCTAGGTGCTGGCCCCAGAGCCACAAGGACAGAGTTACTGTGACAGTTTCCCACCGCAGGAACAGAGAGGTCATGAATGAAGCTGTCCATTGTTACTGAGCCTTAGGATATTACCAGTTACAGACACACAGCCTTTCAATACTCAGAGCTAACTATCCCTAATATTTCTCTCTGAAAACCAGCTTCTAAATGGGAGGAATCCGAGCCTGGCTCCGTCTACCCTTTTTAATTAAAGGTCAGTGGAGACAAATCTGACAAATGCAACCAAAGGGACATTTTTACAGTCACTTTGATCACTCCTTTCTCTCCTCCCCGTTTTAAAGTAACACATGCTTAATAAAGAAAAATGGGAACTGAAAAAAAATTAAAAGTACACATACTTCTGTCATCGAAACATAAGCATTCTTGTTTCCTGGAGCGTTTCCTCCAGCCTGTGTTGTTCTGTGCATCTCCTGCTGCAGCTCACCCAAGAGCCTCGGTAGGCGTTGGCACTCCTGCCCCACGGGCCCACACCCCAGTCCATCTCATGCACTACCCTTCAAGAAGCATGTGCCCGGCCGGGCGCGATGGCTCAAGCCTGTAATCCTAGCTCTCTGGGAGGCCAAGGTGGGCGGATCGTTTGAGCTCAGGAGTTCGAGACCAGCCTGAGCAAGAGCGAGACCCCATCTCTACTATAAATAGAAAGAAATTAATTGGCCAACTAAAATATATATAGAAAAAATTAGCTGGGCATGGTGGCACATGCCTGTAGTCCCAGCTACTTGGGAGGCTGAGGCAGCAGGATTGCTTGAGCCCAGGAGTTTGAGGTTGCTGTGAGCTAGGCTGACGCCACGGCACTCAGTCTAGCCTGGGCAATAAAGTGAGACTCTGTCTCAAAAAAAAAAAAAAAAAAAAAGAAGCATGTGCCCTCAGCTCACTCAGGGAGAGCCCAGACGCTGCCTGGGTCTGCACAAGTATTTCTGAGACGCAGTTCTGACTGGTTTCCTCCCCTGGCAACAACTTCCCGAAAAATCTTTCTTAGACATAACTTTGCATGGGAACTCCCTGACTGGGGACAGTGTGTGAGGAGAACACACTTGTGGCAACACAAAGTGCCATCTTGGTAAGCACATTCAAAACATTTTGAAGACCGGGCAGGGTGTGTCATCATCCTCCCTGGGAACCACCCCCTGCCCCCCGGCAGGTGGTCACTGTGGTGCAGACCTGCCCACGGCGCTGACCTGCTCGGCCACTTCTCTGCTCATGGCAAGTGCCAGCTGCAGCTGAAGCTCCTCTTCTCCACTAGTCTGGGGCCGGGCTTGCTCCAGCTCAGAGGACACCCTCGGGGAGGTGGCTGTAGGAGAAGGCAAAGTTATCATATGCAAAAGACAGGGTAGTTCCAGCTCACACCCAGCAGTTCACTGGTCAGACCACACCCCACTCCCATCTCAACCCACAAGTCTGGCAATAGCCCACCAATGTAGGTGGAGGCTAGGAAAGGTGTATAAGTATTTCAAGGTTAAAATCAAGTGACAGCCAAATGTGGCTTCACAACTACATAAGCCATATGCTGCCGACTGAGAGAAGATGCCTTTGGGTATGCAGCCCTCATCAGGATCAGAACCTCAGTCTTCACTGCAGATCTGCACTGCTCCAAAGAGAGGAACTAACTCAAAGACCCAAAGTCTAGTTCTTGAAAAGCTGGACCAAAGAGCATCCTTCACACAGTGCAGGGAACCTGGGATCCAAGGACTCCATTAGGACGCAACTACATTTAAGAGTTGCGCTTTGTTCTCGCAGTGTTAAGGAACCTGGAAAACAAAGCCCACTCATGTCTGCAGTGGCCCTGAACACTTCTGTTTTATAAGTCACATTGTATAGGGACTAGAAACAAATGCAGACAAAAAGGCAGACACACATGCAGACATTTTTGCTCTAAGTGCTCAGCTAGTTTAAATACCTATAAGCAGCTCCTGGAAAGACAGTTTTTTGTTTTTTTTGAAGGGATGAGATGTGAATTCCTATCTAATGTAACAAACCCCAAATGAAGGAGTCTTTGCAATCACACCATAATCTAGGCTGGGCCTCTCCCCACGGGAAAATGCTGGGGTTTACACAGCCATTAGGAAGTTTTACGGATCAGGGAATCCAGATGCCTCCAGAAATTAAATGTAGAGTTTTGGGAACATGTGCTAAGTGTGTGCCCACCTCTGCCCTATCCCAAGAGAGTGTCCACAGCTTCTCTAAAATTCTCAGAGCAGGGCCTGCCCTCTGAAGAGATCTGGAGCCACTGCTTTGGATGGTTCTTCCCTCTGGGTCTTTGTGCATGCCGTTTCCTCAGCTCCCCCGCCCCTTCCTCCTCAGTTTTCAGAGCTCGGCTTTCCCCACCTGGTCCTCCAGGACAGCCCTCTGCCCTGAGGCTAGGTCAGACTCTGGACCTCCCCCTTGAAGCATTCACCCCTGGCCGGCAAGTCCTTGTGGGTGGATGCTTGCATGCAAAGACAGATGTAGGCAAGGATGGATGGATGGATGGACAGATGGAGAATCCAACTGTGTGGCTAATGGGTAGTTGTCTTAAATGTTCTGATTGTGTATTAGTCTACTTCTTGCATTACATCCGTTCTAGCAAACCTAATATCAGGATTCACTCAGCTAAATGTTGCTTATACCTAAATCTCCAATCTAAATCTGTTTCTTAAGGTTCGCCTCTTTGGGAGAAAGTAAAAGACTGGGAATGATTCCTGACAAAGGAGGTTTCCAGATGGCTAGGCCCTGGCTACAGTGAATTAAACAGGAGAGGAGGCCTAAACACACCTCAGGCTACAGAAGTAACCCACAGAAGAATGGGAGAGGCGGAAAGTAGCTGCTTCTGAGCACAGGGCTGAGTTGGGGTGGGGCAGGAGACTGGGACCTTCTCTACACTGAGACATTGCCAAAGGAGAGGCATTTTTAAAATTTTTAAATGAAATTTTAAAATTTTAAAATGGGATTTTTAAAAACACACAAAACATATAACATTAAGTTTCATTTGGAACAATCCTGTGGCATGAAGCACAGTGTGTTTGCTGTGATTTATTGTCATCCAAAGAACCATTAAAAAAAAAAAAAGCCAGCAACCAATCGCCTCATGAGTCTCTGCCAATCTGCGCAGATAGGTCAAAGCGCAAAAACGGTGCTGTGATTATTTTTCTAAATAAAATCAAGTCAAATCCCATCCTAGTGCATCATCCCAATTATATTTTCCAAAGCATTTCTTTAGAAATAAAGCTAAATGGCAACGAAAGTCCTCAAAATCCATCTTAACAATTTCTTAATAATTCACCAAAACAAAAAAGTATTTTCTTGTTGTTGGTTTTGTTCCCTCACCCATGCCAATCAGAATACTCAGTTTGGGCTTTCTTGTGGTCAAGAAGCAAAGATGTCACCATCCACACTGAAGGGAACAAAGGAAACCAGGCAGTTTGGGGGACTCTCCCTTCCAAAACATTAACCACTACTCTCGCCGGCTGTTCCCAGCTTCTTTCCTGATAAAGAATCTCTGAGGCTTGGTTCCCAAGGCCCTCAGTTTATAACAAATACAGCATCTCTGACTGACATCCTCCATTTACTACCAAAGGAAAACCCAGAATGAATGAAGTAGAAGGCCCTAATATCCTACCCCATCCCACAAAAAGTGCTCTGGAAAATGAGTCTCATTCCCAGCAGGGAAGCTGCTACCAGCTTCACTGCCACGCCCCTGACCCAGCCGGGCTGGGAGGGGACAGCACGGGCTCTGTATAGGGCCTGCCTGGGAAGGGGGCCTCCAGCTGCTGGCCAGACTGGCTTCAAATGCAAACGCACGCATTAGTGTCTACCACACCTGATGCTGTGAAAATAGCGTGCAGCCGGGCCAGCGGAAATAGCTCACCACATCAATGCGGAAACCAAAGACAAAGGGTATTCCCCTGAACGCTGTGGTTTTTATAAACGGATGTACAGCTCTCAGTTCCGCAGATGGCAGAATTCACAGCCACCAGCCCTGAACATCGGCTGAGAGCTACACAGCGGGTGGGTCTGAGCTTCGAGGCAGGGTTCCAGCACAGACATTCTTGCCTCAGTGACAGCAACTCAGGCCACAAAGGGCCTCTTGTGCTCACGCACATGACAGTGAACACAGATGCTGTTGTGAGATGGGCCTGAATGGATCCTTCAGACCACCTGAGCCTGGCCCTGGCCCTGCTCTGAGGATATGAAGGTTCACAGCTCACAGGGACCAGGGGAAAAGCAAGTGTCCCAGGGATGTGCCACTCTGTCCCAGCCACTCTCTGGAGGGAAGAACAGAAATTGTTAGCTCGGGCTCATCACTAGGTAGCATCAAATGCACACGGCGTTCTCCCACCACTAAGGCACCTCTGTATTATGAAGCCCACTGGAAGGGCTCTGAGTCTTCACTGCTGTGGCCAAGAACTCTAACCACGGTGGGCCTCATCTCCCCGCTTTCCAGTCTGTTACACTGGCTGATAGAAAGCCTCGGGAGAGGCTGTGCAAGGCAGCTAGAAAAGCCCAACATTCCCCTCAAAAACACAGCCCAACAGGAAGACCAAGAAATTCCTCCCAGCTCAGACAGACGAGGGTCTCCCCCGTTCAACTCCGCACTGCCTGCTCCTGGGACTGCCCAGTGCTGGAGGAAGGACCTCTTTCCCAAACATGCTCCTAAAACAAAGACCAGAAGATTTTCTAATAAAGATGCTTCAGCAGGCCGATTTCAGGTAATCTAAAGCAAGGCAATCAAGTTGGTAGAAAAACAGGAAATCGCTTATTATCAGCTACATTGTGCAGTTTTCCTAGAAAGTACTGAAGTGGCATCTGCCAATCACATCGCGATGATGAAAGGGACCAGATACAGTACACAGGACGTGACTTTATCATCAAATGGCTCTGTGCAGAGAGCAGCACGACTTCTGGTATGCAAGCCTGACACAGACCCTGTGGAGGAGGCGGCCGGGGGCCTGGTCTGGTGGCACTGGTGCTGGGCACGCAGGCGTGTCTGGCAACCCATCAAGGATGCAAGGTTGCTGGGCCTGGGGCCCTGAGAAGACCCCACGTGGCCCAAGCACCGCTGCCACCACGCATGCCGGGTGTCGGCTGAGGGGAGACTAGGTGGTGGAGAGAACACCGAATGGACAAATCCTGTCTTCATCATTGACCAGCAGTGGGACATCTGACAGCCTTGCCTCTGTGAGCACCTGCTGCCACATCTGTGACATGGACACAGCGGGGCCTGTGGGAGGACGTAACTGACCTTTACAAGGGGCAGGAGTGTAGGGACGCAGCTGATTGTCCCCCCCAGACTCCAGCTCTGCCCCCAGTCAGTCACCCTGTCCTCCACTGGTGACGCCAGACCACCTGGACCTGGAGCTGTCAGGCACACCCACCTTCCACCTCACACACAGAAAACCTGGCCCCTCCGAGGCCTCCCATCCTAACAGGTGGGGGCTGGGCTCTGTCTTCAGGGAGGGGCTGGGGAGCACTGAGCCCAGGCCTGCTGAGGCCAGCTCTCGCCATCCAGTAACACGTTCTCCTGTCCAGCCAAGTGCCATCCTTGTTACTGAATGGCAACAAAGCACATATTGGGTCTTCCTCAATGTGGTGACATCTTCCTGTGGTTCCCTGGGCCAATTCCTGAATCAGCGATGACCTCAGCCACCTAGGACACTCCTGGCCAGGAGCTGTGGCCTGAGCTGGGCCGAGGCTCCTGAGCACAGGAGATCCTCCAGGGCCTCACTTCTGGCCCCACCATGAGGGGCAGAAAAGACTGCTTTTAGTCGAATGAGGTAAATTATGAGAAAATAAACTCAGATTATCTGAGGTAACGCTAAAAAAAAAGGAATATAAATATACGGTGAAAAGGCCAAAAGGGTGCAAAATAAGAAAAGCACCAAAGCACAGCCAGATCACTGTCCAGCTGCAAGGCAGATGTGACTTCACAACAGGGGGACCTCAAAGCCACCTCGTGGTGTAGCCAGCATTGGCACCACCATGGTGGGACATCATGCCATCACCCATGACTGTCCCAGCAAAACACTGACATGCATGGAATCCAGGCTCTAGGTGCGATTCCTGGTTCACAGGAAGTTCAGGCCAAGGATCGGGCTGAGCACGGGCAAGAGGTGGCAGACGGACAGCCCCGGGATGCTCTGCAGGGTGACTGGCCCAGTCCCCTTAGTACATTAGGGCCCTGAGGAGAAGGGAAAGGGTGGCACTGAGACAGACCACAGGGGCAGGATGACCAGACACAGCCCCACAGTCCTGGGGTTGCTCTTGCCTTAGACCGGCATAGAGACAATTCAGGACAGCTGGCACAGTGTGACTGGGGCCTGGGTATTGTCTTACTGGTACTGATAATCACTGATTTTGTGAGGTATGACAGTGTGATCTCCAGGAAGAGATGTACACTGAAGTATTTAGGTGTGGAATGGGATGATGCCCACAGTTTATTCTTAAATATTTCAGTACAAAAGGGAGCAAGAGCCACTCCTCTCCTCCCGTCCCAGTGCCTTGCCCAAAGGAAACAACTGTTCACATTTCTTTGTGCTCCTGTGTGTGGGTACAGTGGCACGCCTTCCCCTGGCATGTCCCACAGCACCCCCCTTACATTCTTCTACTACCTGGGTCTCCCCCAGGCTGGGTGGTGGTGTCCTGAGAAAGGCAGCCCCATGTGGCAGGTGAGAGCGCAAGCCCTGCG
The DNA here is from genome assembly GCA_008750895.1 of Mirza zaza. Classification (NCBI taxonomy): domain Eukaryota; kingdom Metazoa; phylum Chordata; class Mammalia; order Primates; family Cheirogaleidae; genus Mirza; species Mirza zaza. The sequence goes on along the minus strand of VSMD01062274.1, from coordinate 30,625 downwards.
GTCCCCATGCCTGGGCTTAAATCCAGGCTCTTGGTATGTGACCTTGGCCCAGGTGATTAAGTACTCAGTGCCCATTTTCTCACCTGTAGAGTGGAGAGGAAATACCTGCCTCCTCGGGCTACCATGTGAAAACCACATGGAACCTGCTCTACAGTCACTTGTCTCTCAATGAGCCCCCATCTGTGAGGGCTGGGGCCACCTAGACAGGGAGAGGTGAATCTAACCCTGAAGGTCTTGCTCTTCATGATCAACCCTCTCCTCAGATGAGGGAACCAGGCTCAGAGAGGTGAGCGGTTGCTGCTCAGAGCTGCCCCGTGGCAGGATAAGAACTCGGAGCCAGGACCCAGGAAACAAATCCCACACTTGCTCACTTTAGCCCCTTAATCGGCTACACTCATGCACACAATCCCATGCAAGGCCTCCTCTAGGCACGAGGGAAGTCTCTGTTCTCACGAGCTTGTGCTCTAATAAGGAGAGACCACAAACAAATTTAAAAGGGAGGGACTGGCATGAAGCAGCAGGGTGAGGAAAGCTTGCTGGGCTGTGTCTGGCAAGGGACAGGAGATGCTGGAGCCCTGGGGAGCCAGGGAGTGTGGGGGTGCTTCTGCTCCAGCAGAGGGTGCCCAGGGTGCATAATGGAAGCAGGGGGCCCGCAGCCTTGCTCAGGGAAGGGTTAAGCGGAGCAGCAATGCCATCTGCTTGGGTCAGAACAGTAGCTGTGACAGAGATGAGAAGCAGCCAGAGTCTGAACACATTTACTGCAGATCCTGTTACACCTGGAGATGCTTCTGAACCACCTGGCCAGCTCACAGGTCCCACACAGCAGGGGCAGCACTGTGGGGGGTGCAGACACACCACCTGCAGGGCTCCCTTCTGACTGGGTGTTGTGGGCAGAACTGGCCCCCCGAAATATGCTGAAGTCATGACCCACCTCAGAACATGACCTTATTTGTAAATAAATGTAATCAGTCAGGATGAGGTCATACCAAGCAGAGTGGGCCCTGAATCCAGTACAACTGGTGTCCTTGTAAGGGGAGAAGGGACTCAGGGGCAAGACACAGGCAGGGAGAACACAAGGGACCGTGGAGGCAGAGACTGGACAGAGACTGCAGTGACACAGCTGCCAGCCAAGTAACCCCGAACCCTGCCCGCCCTGCCATCCCCCGGTCACCTGCCAGGCCGCACGCCAGGTTCTTTTCCTGCCTTGGGCCTTCGCCCACCCGTGCTGTTCCCTCGCCTGTGCACTCTCCCTGCAGCCCTCACCTGGGGAAGAGAAACGCATCCTCACCCCCAAGTGTCAGCTCAATGCCACCCTCTCAAACGTGTTCTCTGGCTGTGCGGTCAGGCCGGTCTCTGACCAGAGTGGGGCTCCACAGGGCGGGACTCACAGCCCCTGGCTTGTGGCACTGCAGCAGGCCTGGCACACAGCAAGCGCTCGCTCGGTGGGGCAGCTGGGTGGGCCTGGCCTACAGCCTTCGTCACCTGTAACTACAGGTTGACACTGCTCTCCTGCACACAGCTGCTGCCTCCCGCATGGCTGTAAGCGCTAGGAAGGCAGGGACCGCATCAGCTTTGCTCCAGGCACAGCGTGGGCCCTCTAACATCTACCGGCTAGCGTTCACGCTTAGTTTCTGGCTGTAACTTCCTCATCACCACTCTGTCATCTGGGTACTGCTGACTCAGTTTACAGACAAGGAAGCTGAAACCCACAGAGAAGAAGGCAGAGCCCCAACAGTGTGGCCACTTTTAAACCCCAACACAGAGCTGGCGACGGGGATGGGGAAGGGTAAAGGTAAAGCAGACCAAAGGCAGTCCTTACATTTGTCTGCATGATTCAAACCCACCATCGATCAGAAATAAAAATGCAAGCTTGTGCTGTTCTCTCTGGGCTAAGACTGAACTCGCTTCATTGTTAGAGCACCAGCTTGTTGAGGAGGAAACGGAGAGCTTGACCGAAACATTAAGCAGCTTGTTTATTTTATTTATTTATTTATTTATTTTGAGACAGAGTCTCGCTTTATTGCCCAGGCTAGAGTGAGTGCCGTGGCGTCAGCCTAGCTCACAGCAACCTCAAACTCCTGGGCTCAAGCAATCCTGCTGCCTCAGCCTCCCAAGTAGCTGGGACTACAGGCATGCGCCACCATGCCCGGCTAGTTTTTTCTATGTATATTAGTTGGCCAATTAATTTCTTTCTATTTATAGTAGAGATGGGGTCTCGCTCTTGCTCAGGCTGGTCTCGAACTCCTGAGCTCAAATGATCCGCCCACCTCGGCCTCCCAGAGAGCTAGGATTACAGGCTTGAGCCACCACGCCCGGCCTAAGCAGCTTTTTTTTTCCACTGCCAGTTCCCCAGGGTCCTCCGGTTCCTGATGCTTCTGTCCACAGTGACAGTAACAAAGCTACAGTCTGTCCTGCTCTGGGTGCGCACTGGGGCCCCTACCCACCTGCAGCCTCCCCTGGAGCCACCCCCAACTCTCCAGGCAGGAACAGAGTGGGGGGAGGGGCGGTGGAGGGCAGCAAGCACAAAGTGAGGTGGGAGCTTCAACAAAGACATTTATCTCTTTTTAATCCGATCATAAACTCAAAATAAAAGTATTTAAATGCCTATAGCAGTTTCTTAGAATAATACAGCAAACAAGAAACTCATTTTTAAAATGAGTATTTTGATAGTAATTTCCATCTATAAAATTGGCAATAATCGTTTTTTTTTGTTTGTTTTTGAGACAGAGTCTCACTTTGTTGCCCAGGCTAGAGTGAGTGCCGTGGCGTCAGCCTCGCTCACAGCAACCTCAATCTCCTGGGCTCAAGTGATCCTCCTGCCTCAGCCTCCCGAGTAGCTGGGACTACAGGCACGCGCCACCATGCCCAGCTAATTTTTTGTATATATATTTTTAGTTGGTCAATTAATTTCTTTCTAGTTTTAGTAGAGAGGGGGTCTCGCTCAGGCTGGTTTCAAATTCCTGACCTCGAGCGATCCGCCCGCCTTGGCCTCCCAGAGTGCTAGGATTACAGGCGAGAGCCACTGCACCCGGCCAAGCAATAATCGTTTTAAAACAGCAGTGCCCACTACAGGTTTGGGGGCTACCAACTGAGCCCCCTCGCCACCTCTGGGGACACGGTCTGTTTGGAAAGCATCTCAGTGCTTCAAGGATGGAATGGCATCCATACACTCTTCCCATGAATCTCACTTCTGGGAATTCTACAATTCTACATTGAAGAAACAATCCAAAGAATCCTTTAAAAAAAAAAAAAAAGCTTTCTGCACAAAGAACTTTGCCGCAACGTCACTCACAGTGGTGAGGGGCTGAGAACTCTGCCGGTGGAGTGGCCCCTGCGCGAGGCACGCTAAGCGCACATCAGCACACGTGAGCCCCACTATGACCCGGGGAAGACACTAGGCTATGCCCCTCCTCTTCCAGTAACCTGCCAGGGTTTAACCTTCAAAATTCAGTTTAACTTTGCAGCAATACAGAAATGCATATAGACAGGTACATTAAAAAAAAAGAAAAAGAGTGGGTAACTGTCTATTTCTTGCAGGAATGCAGTGGTGAGCAGCCAGCGTCGAGGCGCCCTCTGTGACCAAGGGCACAGGAGCCACTGCCCCGCCGCACAGCTCTGCAAAGCCTGCCCTGCCACTCCACCCAGCCCGCACGGGGCACCCTGTCCCTGTGTCCGCCTCTCCTGAATGGGCCCCGCCACGGACAAGGTCTGCCAACAGGCCCTCAAAGCTTAGGGGCTGGCCCAGACACACACGAGCACAAAAAATGAACAAACAAATGAATGTTTCAGAAAATATGCTTTGAAAATGTCACGTGGTTAGTAATCACGTGTCCATAATGCTGTTATATTTTCTGTGTAACATAAGACGTTGGATCTGTTGTGTTTTCATGGAACACTGTTCAGAGCTGTGATGCGGACTGGTCCGCGCAGTTGCCTTTTGCGCAAGTAGGTCTTGCTCGAGCCTCCAGTTCCTCTCCAGATTAAGAACCTACTTGCTTTGCTCTCAGAAAGACCGCCACGACAGAACTGCACAACCTAGAAGCTCGTGACTGCCTGTGGTCACAGTCTGGACAGCCAGGACCCTGTCACCAAAAACTGCTGGGCTGTTCAGTATGAACACAAGGAGTAACTGGCAGTCCAGCAGCAGGGCAAGGATGAGTTAGTAATCTTCACCCGGGTGAAATGCCATGTGTAGCTGTTAAAATGTTTACAAGGTTGTACAGAAACCACAGAAAATGCTTCTGACACAATGTCACCAGACAGAAAGCAGGGATGGAAAGTTATGTTTACAGTGTGAAAATGAAAGTACTTAGGAAAAAAGCCCAGAAGGAAACACACTACTAAAGTGAACAACAGTTGTCTCGTGTAATAAGATTATAAGATATTTTCTTTTTTTTGCATTTTCTAAACTATCATGAATGGAAATATATTACTTTTATAATGAAAAACAGCAGAATTACTGATTTCATGTCCACACCACACTCACCAGAGCTGGAGGAGTGAGCAGATCACTGAACAGACTCATGGCAAGGGCGCTGGCTGTCCCCTTGAGAGCTGGGTTAAGCTTCCCGTTAGCAGTCAGTAGGAGACTAATTCAAATTATAACATCAATTTCCAAGCCACTGGAAGTAGGAGTGTTGCCTGCTGCCTGTAACTTTGTACAAGGGCACTGCTAATGGCCATCAGTTGAAGGGAGGGGAGAAGAATCCTTCAACTCAGTAAGGCCCCCAGCACACTGCAGTCACCACCCCTGTGCTGCCCAGGGCCACCCCAGAGGTTCTAATTTGAGAGGTGTGATCAAGGGTGTGGCTCAGGCTCTGGGACATTCAAAAGCTCCTGGACAGCAAGCTCAAGAGTCAGTGGCTTAGGGAAAAGAGAAAAGGCAACTAGTGGTCAGGTGCAGTGGCTCACGCCTGTAATCCTAGCACTCTGGGAGGCCGAGGCAGGAGGATGGCTCAAGGTCAGGCATTTGAAACCAGCCTGAGCAAGAGTGAGACCCTGTCTCTACTAAAAACAGAAATAAATTAATTGGTCAACTAAAATATATATATAGAAAAAATTAGCCAGGCATGGTGGCGCATGCCTGTAGTCCCAGTTACTTGGGAGGATGAGGCAGAAGGATTGCTTGAGCCCAGGAGTTTGAGGTTGCTGTGAGCTAGGCTGACGCCACGGCACTCTAGCCCGGGCAACAGAGTGAGACTCTGTCTCAAAATAAAAGAAAGACAGAAAAACAGAGGAAAAGGAAAGGGAAAGGGAAAGGAAAGGAAGAAAGAAAGGAGAAAGAAAAGGCAACTAGCAAAATAAGGAGCAGCATTTTATTACTAAACAAAACAACTATGAATTACAGTGTTGCTAAACACACTTTAAAGAATCTAGAACCACACAAATATATTAAATGTTCCTATAATTCTGGAAAAGCCCTCAAAATGTATTTTTAAAAGACTAACGCTCATGCCTGGGGCAGATACCAACAGAGATGAGCACATCACATGAAAATACCACCACACGGCCAGACGTGGTGGCTCATGCCTGTAATCCTAACACTCTGGAAGGCCACTGTGGGAAGATCACTTGAGGTCAGGAGTTCAAGACCAGCAAGAGATGCTGCCTCTATAAAAATATTAAAAACATTAGCCCAGCGTGGTGGCATGCCCCTGTAGTCCCAACTACTCAAGTGGCTGAGGCAGGAGAATCACTGAGCCCAGGAGTTTGAGGTTGCCGTGAGCTAGGCTGATGCCACGGCACTCTAGCCCGGACAACAAAGCCAGAGAATCTGTCTCAACAACAACAAAAAAACCACCACAAAAAAGGAGAGAGAGAGAGAAGAGTCAAGGTTTACTCAGCACCCATTCATCCTGGCAGTGTTTACTGAGCACCTCTGCTGGTTCCACACAGTGCTAAGGACACTAGGGACATAGCACTGGGCGTGGACGGGGTTCCTGCTCTAACAGGTTGTTTTAGAGCAGGAAGACAGAAAACAAAGTAAACAATATAATTTCAGATAGTGAAAATTACTCTGAAGACAATAAAATGGGATAACATGATATCTAGAGATGATATTTAAATTATTAATATACAGTCTATTTTTCCATGGAAAGAGAAATCTATGTTTATAACTTCCCCCCTATTTTTATTCATGTAATTTTTTTTGTTTTTTTTTTTTGAGACAGAGTCTCACTCTGTTGCCCAGGCTAGAGTGAGTACCATGGCGTCAGCCTAGCTCACAGCAACCTCAAACTCCTGGGCTCAAGCAATCCTGTTGCCTCAGCCTCCCGAGTGAGTAGCTGGGACTACAGGCATGCACCACCATGCCCAGCTAATTTTTTCTATATATATTAGTTGGCCAATTAATTTCTTTCTATTTATAGTAGAGATGGGTCTCGCTCTTGCTCAGGGTGGTTTCAAACCCCTGACCTCGAGCAATCTGCCTGCCTTGGGCTCCCAGAGTTCTAGGATTACAGGCGTGAGCCATCACACCCAGCCTATTCATGTAATTTTTAAATGCCTCCTGAAGTTGGCTATTTGGAGCTGGTAAGTGCTGTCCTGAGCATCCATGAATTAAAGACATTGTCAGCAGCTGTGACTATGTTATCCAACACCTCCTTTCCCTACTACACTTGCTGACAATTTATGAACAATAATTTGTTTCCCTACACACTGGCGCAGTGATGCTGATGCCTCTGGCTGTCCCTGGCAGCGGCTCAGCCACCTAACAGCCTTAAGAAGACACACTGAAATCCTACTTAAGACCCAAGCCTTGGGGCAAGAATGAGCATCTTTTATATCTGACACTTGGATAGATGTGTTAGTAAAACTGCCACCTTCATGGATGTGTTCACGTTACTGATCCAGTACCCTCCATGATTCCACTTTCCATCTGAAGGGATTAACTCTCTCTAGGGTATGGTAATGTTCTGCCCTACCTCTGCCCCAAGACTGACTGCCCACCAAAGACAAAGGGCTCCTGTGACTTACAAAATACATTTGTTCTAGCAAAATATGATGCCAAATGAGTCTCATCTCTCCACCAAATTCCTGGTCCATCCCCAGAGCCAATGGAAGGCTGCTGAGGGCTGGACACATTGCTCTTCGGTTGGCTGTCTCTGACATTTCCTAATGCCGGGAAATACCCGGCTGGAAGGCACCAACCACCTCTCGGCCCTGGGCATGCCCCGCTGCCTCCTGACAGTGTCACTCAGCTCTGCAGCTCACAGCTTTGCTACCTGCCACAACCTCAGGAGACCTCGGCTAGCCCAGGCTCCTTCCAAGGTCCAAGTCCTTCCAAGTGCTTCTGAGGGATATGCTAGCTGGTTTTGTTTTTGTTTTTTTTTTAACAATTAGTGTATTTTCCCATATCCTTGAGTTTTCAAAAATAGACTAGGGTAGGACTCCCTTTTTTAGATTCCTACTTCTTATCAAAACGTTCTCTTTCATGTGTACACATGTCCTGTGAGTGTACCAGCTCTACTCCCAGAGTCAGGCCAGCAGGGCTGGGGCCATGGCGATGCTGGTTTACCCCTGAGGTCCCCTTGCTGTGGAGACAGCTTCCCTGGACAGTCCTCGGAGAGCCACTGTCCCTGGGCACTTCCCAGACATGTGAGTAAGCAGTGCACAGGAAGCTTCCAAATCCTCCAGAGTTGCTACTGGGTTCAAGAATGGCTGCTCACCGTGGAGGAAACATGATGGCCATGCCACCTCTCCACTCTCCGAGAGATCCTGAACTCCCCTTGGATTCCTGCCAGGCCACTAGAAAGTGGAGGCACGGCCTGAAGGACTCTCGGCTCAGGCGTGGCCAGAGGGCAGCAGCTGCAGGGTAGGGGATGGGGGGCAGGCCGCTCTCAGGCCCTGCCCCTCCCACCTACTCAGCACAAAGCCAAATTTGGATCCATCTCTAGCAACTATGCAAGATATGAGTCTGGCTTTATTTTATTTTCTCACCTTATTTTCCTTTTGCCCCAATTTCTTCTGGTATCTATTTAATCCTGTGGTACTGCATGTGTTTTGTAAGCCAGCTCAAATCCTTTCTAGAGCAAAGCAGGGCAAATAAATTAAATGGTCACAATCTCTAGTAATCACTCGGTAAACCACTGCTGGCTGGTGCGTGAGGGGAGCAGCTTCGGCACAGGGGCTCCCAGCCCAGAGGACAGTGACCTGAAGGAACCTGCCATCCCCTGGGAGCAGACCTGAACCACCCCACAGCCAACTGCTCTGTCCCAGCTAGAGTGCCGAAAGCATCACCAAGGGGGGAGCCAGGGGGAGCCCAGCAGGACAGTCCTGGAAGCCCTGGTGCCAGGTGCCTGCACATACCCGGGCACCTGAGAGGTGGACCTGCCATCACCTAGGGAGAGGGTGACTGTGGGTGCAGCAGGCTGAAGGGGCAAAGCCCACCACTCCAGGTTGGCTCCAGGACTGCAGGCTGGTTCTGCTTCATGTGAGCAAATTACTAGGCGAAGAAGATTTCTTTTCTCTGCCTGCCTGCCTTTTTCTTTATTTTTTAAGAACAGGAATGCTGACTAACAAACTCCCACCTAGAAATCCAAGGCCGCAGGCCACAGGGGACCCGCTCATCAGGACGGCTACAACTCTGGCTCTGGAGACAGGCTCAGGAGCTCAGCAAAGGGGGCTGAGAACATGGGGCTGGGCACTCCCTCCTTCCCTTGCCAGCCCTCAATGGAGGAGAGACAGGCAGACACAGGAGAACTGGCCCTGAGCTTAGAGTATCCACAGCCAGAGGACAGCAGCAATCCGATTTTTTTCCAGGCCTCCACCTTGACTCATAGAATCATTTCCCATGCTCATCTGCCACCGATGACGTAGGTTCCCAACATCCCAAGAACTTCTGCAGTTTCTCCACAGCCTGTTGAACATCGCGGCCTGGCCAGTCCTACAGAACAGGAGACGGCGGAAAGAGCCTTGGTGGGGTAACGGCGGGCTGCTCACCCCCAGGCTACAGTGCAGGCTGGCTGCCATCTCTGTGATCTCGGGCAAATCCCTCACCCTCTAAGCCTGAGAGGTCTTCTCCAGGCCGCACAGCTTCCACCTACACAACAGTCCCAAGTACCAACTACATGCCAGGATCATGTTCAGACAGCAAACACGGGTTAACCTCAGGGGGCCCCAGCCTTGGGTGGTGCCAGGGATTATAAAACTATGAAGTAAACGCAAGTGCCAGGTAAGACCACAAGCATCATCCATGCCCCAACTACTGCCAGCATACATGCCTAGCCCAGAACTCGCACCTTCAAACTCTGGATTCTGGGACCTTCTTGACACCCCCAGTGCATGTCTGGCAGATACTTGACACCCAGCTGCCTTCAACCTGCTGCACCCACAGTCACCCTCGCCTGGGTGATGGCAGCCCCACCTCACCGCAGAGCTGGCCTCAACTCCTCTCTCATCCATCCAGTCCTCCAGCAAATCCTGCTGGCTCTTCTTAAAATGTAACCTGGCCACTTCCCAGACCTCTGCAGCCCCGTCCGGGTCCAGGCCCCTGTCATTTGCTGCCTGGATCAGGACAGTGGCCTCCTAACTGGTCTCCCTGCCCTTGCCCTGTCCCACACACAGCCACGGGGATCCTCGCAACCCTCCTCTGCATCCTAACTCAGTCAAGTCCCCCCTTGGTTCAAAACCTCCTGTTTCCCTAACTAACTCTGAGTGGAAGTCAATGGGACTTCTCACGCAGACCCAGAAGGCCTGACGACACCAGCCTACAGAGCATGTAGTCTGTCCAAGGCATGTACAGACCATGAGGGAAACTACTTAGAAAATTTATAGCAATTTGATGTTATTACAACATTCGAACACTGGCACAGAAGGCATCCCTCTGGATGGACTAGGAATTCAAGGCATGCTCCCAGCCAGAGGTGGTCTGAGAGGCCCTGCCCCATGCTTCTACCAGGCCCACCTCTGCCACGCCCCACCCTGCCACACTCCCTCACTCAACGCCAGCCTGGCCTGCAGCCTTGCCAGTCCTCAAACGCCCTGAGCACATTCCACCTGGGGCCTGTGCATGGCCACTCCTCTGCCTAGAGTGTTCTTCTCCACCTCCACACAGCTACTCCTCCTTCAATCCTGCCTCCATTAGTTCCACAAACCAACCACCCAACTCCCCACAAAAACACTCGACAGGGCTGCTTTTGTTTTGCTGTTTCCCAGAGCACTCATCACATAGTGTATAATTCATTTGTATTGTGTTCTCCTGCCCCATTACCACGGAGGGCAGGGGGCTCTGCCCTGTGCTTAGCACACAATGCCTGGTGCACTGGAGCTCAAATTCTTACAGTGAAGGGAACATGGAAGCCCAGAGCTGGCCCTGCAGACAGACATCGACAGGCCTGACCACATCTGGAATGTGCTTCTACAGGACAGGGGGCCCCCGAGGACTGGGGCGCAGAGCTGGCCCTGCAGACAGACATCGACAGGCCTGACCACATCTGGAATGTGCTTCTACAGGACAGGGGGACCCCGAGGACTGGGGCGCAGAGCTGGCCCTGCAGACAGACATCGACAGGCCTGACCACATCTGGAATGTGCTTCTACAGGACAGGGGGACCCCGAGGACTGGGGCACAGAGCTGGCCCTGCAGACAGACATCAACAGGCCTGACTACATTTGGAATGTGCTTCTACAGGACAGGGGGACCCCGAGGAGTGGAGCACATAGCTGGAGGAGGGCGACTAAGGTCCACCGGGGAAGGCTTTGTCTGCCACATCACCGGCTCTGGGATGGACCTGCAGGGAACCCTGGCATCTAACAGGGCTTTCTGAGACCCAGGATCAGAGCGTCCTCTGTAAACATACAGGGGGACAGCCTGGGAGAGGCTGACGGCACGGACATCAGTGAGAGGGCTGTGCTGGATTCGGGCCACGGAATGAGATGAAGGACACAATTTGAAGCTTTCTGAGGTCAGATGTATGCAGGAGCTGAGGTAGAGGCAGAAGGCACAGGGAGGGGTAAATGAGATATGGCACAGGAAAGAAAGCTCCTGTAACAGCTCATGACCACTGGTGACCAGGACAACAGCGAAAGTCACAAGAGGCCTTCCCGGAGGTGGCTGCTCTCGTTTGAAGAGGGCTTCTCAGTGCCTGCCTCCCCTGCCCTGTGGGGTCTGTGGTCCTAAAGTGCATCTCTCACAAACGTCTCTCCAGAATCACAGCCTGCATGTCACCAGACCGTTTTCTGAATGGCCGGCATCGTTCTGACTCCTCTGCTGCTGTATGTCAAGCAAGTGTGCTCCAAGCAAGCCCACCAGTGTGTGTATGTTAAGCACCACCCTTGGCCGGGCGCAGTGGCTCACGCCTGTAATCGTAGCACTCTGGGAGGCCGAGGCAGGCGGATTGCTTGAGGTCAGGAGTTCGAGACCAGCTCTGAGTAACAGAGCGAGACCCCATCTCTACTTTATAGAAAGAAATTTCTTTCTCTTTAGAGAAAGAAATTAATTGGCCAACTAATATATATATACACACACACACACACATATACAAAAAAAAAAAATTAGCCGGGCATGGTGGCGCATGCCTGTAGTCTCAGCTACTCAGGAGGCTGAAGCAGCAGGATTGCTTGAGCCCAGGAGATTGAGGTTGCTGTGAGCTAGGCTGACGCCACGGCACTCACTCTAGCCTGGGCAACAAAGTGAGACTCTGTCTCAAAAAAAAAAAAAAAAAAAGCACCACCCTTACACTAAACACTTTGGAGGCACCAAGAAAGAACAGAAAAGTAACACTGGTCAGGCGCAGTGGCTCACGGCTGTAATCCTAGCACTCTGGGAGGTCAAGGTGGGTGGATCACTCAAGGTCAGAAGTTCGAAACCAGCCTGAGCAAGAGCAAGACCCCATCTCTACTAAAAAATAGAAATTAATTGGTCAACTAAAAATATATAGAAAATATTAGCTGGGCATGGTGGTGCACGCCTGTAGTCCCAGCTACTCGGGAGGCTGAGGCAGAAGGATTACTCGAGCCCAAGAGTTTAAGGTTGCAGTGAGCTAGGCTGATGCCACGGCACTCTAGCCCGGGCAAGAGAGTGAGACTCTGTCTCAAAAAAAAGAAAGAAAGAAAAGAAAAGAAACATGGGGCAGGGCCCCACTGCCAACAGTCCCCTACCCCGTGATGGGGAGGGTATAAGATGTGGAGAGGAATGCACACACCAAACACTGAAGGGAGGAATTCAACTCCACATAACACTTGTTTGCTCCTGACTCTTCTAGGGCATGGGAAACTGTCAAAGAAAAAAACCACTTATTTTTATCGTTAACTCATACCAGAGCTGAAGGGGAGGAGAAAGCCACACAGGCTGTGCACCCTGAGCAACTTGCCAGATTGGGGGACGAGGAGCAGGGGGTCCCAGGCAGAGGGAAGGGCAGGCACAGGCAAAGGAGCAGAGGCAGGCCCTGGACTGGCCACAGTGGAGGAGCCAGCCAGGCCTGATCGTAATGTGTAAATGCCGGGGACAGCCAGCCTGCCAAAAGGAGAGCTGCAGGGCCAGGTGAACAGAAAATTAACCTAAAAACAGACATTGCAGTTACTGAATGGGTAGCACACAGAGAAAAAAAAAAAAAAAAAAAAAAGGGGCCGGGCGCGGTGGCTCACGCCTGTAATCCTAGCACTCTGGGAGGCCGAGGCGGGCGGATTGCTCAAGGTCAGGAGTTCAAAACCAGCCTGAGCGAGACCCCATCTCTACTATAAAAATACAAAGAAATTAATTGGCCAACTAATATATATATAAAAAAAAAAAAAAATTATCCGGGCATGGTGGCACATGCCTGTAGTCCCAGCTACTCGGGAGGCTGAGGCAGCAGGATTGCTCGAGCTCAGGAGTTTGAGGTTGCTGTGAGCTAGGCTGACGCCACGGCACTCACTCTAGCCTGGGCAACAAAGCGAGACTCTGTCTCAAAAAAAAAAAAAAAAAAAGGGAAGCCCCATGGAGTTCTATAGGAACCTGCCGGCACAGCCCCTGATTATTTGGGGAAAGAAGCTGGCATGCCACTCTAGAGCCTTTGGGTTACCCTTCTAAACATGCTATGACCAGTTACATTCTTCACAGGGCAAAGCTAGTCAGTTAAGAAGCCAAAATCCTGCATAAACTGTTAGGGGAAGACAGGGGCATGAAGGGAAATATCCCAGAGCTAAATATAGTGATCACACAAATACCCAAGTCAAACAAGCTGTAATATTAATGAGGCATGAATGAACAGTAACTGTTTCCAGGGCTAAATAAAGGCAGGCCACCTTATCAGGGAAGTGGCACAAAAGCTGTCTGTTGGTGCCCCTTCTAGTAAGAGTAGAAGAGAACAGACAGCTTTCTTCTCTGCAGCAGGGACCCCACTTGGGAAAAGGTAGATTAGACTGAATGCATTTTTTTGCAGGCAACAGTGAAAATCTGTTTCCAGTTTAACCTGTAACAGTTATAGGCTCTAACCAGGATACATTATTAATTAGTCAAAAGAGAAGCCCCATTTTTAGTTACCCATTGAATTAGGTATCTTCAAACACCGTGACCTAAAATTGACAGTACAGCTAACTCTCTGTTTACCATGGTAATTGGGATTTTAGGAAGGACAGTAGTTAATTGGGAAGCAAAAACGATCCCGCTTTACGCTTGGCAAGGCATGTAACACTGCATTAAGGATGATGCTTCCAATCACTATCCACTGAGGATCTCGTATCTGCCGGCATTGTGAGGTTTAAATCACACATTTCCGGTTCAACTAGCCAAGTGGTCTGACCCCACCACACGGGTGGATGTGGCAGGCAGCAGAGCCCCTCCTATTTGTCAGTTTGGGGGCACAGGGAAGCACAGGCCATCATCCCATGCCTCACCCAAATAGCAACTCCCTGTTAAACCTTCAGAGAACTTCTAGCAAGTGGCGTGTGACCACATGAGGGGAGCATGGCCAGGCCACAGCTCCTGGGAGAGAGGAAGAAAGAGCTCCTGGGTCCACTGGTGGCTGGACCGCTAGGCCCAGAGGAGACAGGGAGAGAGTTGGCTGTACTGGCACGGCAAGCATGTCCCCAGCAAGCTGCCCAGCATTTCTAGGAAGGAGAAAAGCAAACCGCCGTCCCACCTCGGGCTGCGCGGTCACAAGTGAGGCAGGGCTGGGACCAGTCACCATTTGGGCGGGAGGCCAGCCCCATGTGCGGCAGGAAGGGGTGGCGCTGGCTCAGTGGCTGCAGCTCCTCACTCTGACCCAGCGGGGCCCCTGTGCGGTGCTGGGGGCACAGCGAGGCCTCGGGCGCTGTTGGGCAGGGATACACACACACATACACACAGAGAGAGACATGCCATTAGAGGATACACAGCAGCCCCGCAGGAGTCACAGGCCAAGGCCGCCCAAGGGCCTGCCTCACCCCCTCGGCCCTCTGTGCTTAGAAGCTGTGAAAAGCCTGCTGACCACAATCTGACCCTGAACATGCAGCTCAAGCTCCAAGTCTGAAGGAACCAGAAAATTTCAGAGCTGGGACCATGGTAGCATCATTCAGGACTTGTGGCTAGAGGTCACAGGCTTGCTGTGAGGATGAAGGGCCCAGACAACCAGGCTCCTGCACCCCTCCCGTCCCACTTCTGCACCAGGAAGGTTCCACAGACCACGTGTGGAACGGGATGCTGTTTCAGCTCCACACTCTGCATCCTCTGGTTTCTTGAGAATAACGACTGTGGAAGGTTCGGAAAGAGAAGAGCAGGTCCCCTGGGCTGTGCATCACAACCATGGCCACACGTGACGGAGGAAGCCAAGGCAGGTTGGGACCAACTCAATCCAAGGGGAGCCATTCTGGGGGTTGGTGAGAGGGTCCTTGAAAGAAATAAAACAATTTCACTTCTTAAAAGGCAATCTTCATTTTTTGGTACAACGTAACCCTGAGGGAGACCTCTAGAGACTGAGGTTAAATTGTTTTAAAGTGGCTTCACCAAAGTCACAACCTTGGCTTAAGCAGAGCAGTTCAAACTAAAGGGGGAAATTGTAACTAGAAATGGGACAAGAAAATGCTAACCTGTTCCAACCTTGGTAATAATTTAGAATTCCTAGAGGCAGGAAGTCTGACTTTAATACACAAATCTCTGATTTGACATATTTCTCAAAATGCTGGTGGTGGCAGTACAATGTCAAATTGAAACCTGCAAAAGCAGGAAACATTAAAAGCGGTCTGCACTCTAGCCTGGGCAACAAAGTGAGACTCTGTCTCTAAAAAAAAAAAGGAAGCGGTCTGGTAACTGAACCACTGACTAAGCAAGGGTTGACAGGCTACAAACAACTTCCTTTAGAAAAAAAAGTTTTCTGTTATGCTGACACTGTGTTACTATTCCAAAAAGAAAGGGTGTGAGGATCTGTACTTTTGTTTTTATACCCAGAAGATACAATTTCTGCAACCCCCATCCCCATTCCCACCCTGTTCCCTAAGGGCCACCAGGGCCTCCTGTCCAAGTGTAGGGTCCACTCCATGGCTGGGCAGAACACGGTGGAAATGGAGGCCCCCTTTCAATGAATGGCCAGGATGCCAGCGTGGCTCACAGAGACCAGCTTACGTCAGGCCCTGAACTCCACTGCTGTTCCCCAAAATCTCTTCTGAACATAGGGCAAAATCCCCAAATCATCCAACACGCAAAACCAGACACAGACCAGCCCCACCCAATGCAGACCCAGCCATGCAACCAAATCACTGAGAACTCCATTTGCATATTTGAAAAGGAGGTCTTGGCTCATGCTAACAACCTGTAGAGGTTTGGTTTTGTTTTTTGCATTTTTCCCCTCTTTAAGTGAGAGAGACATCCAATCTCCACCCTCTGTGATGCTGAAGTAGAAAAATACACTGAGCCATTCAAGAGACCTGCAGCTCAGTAAGCTGAAAAACATTTAATACAAGATTAAAGAAACCAGATTATCAAGAAAGAGCATTCATTTCCTCCCACCTACAGAGTCAGCTCCCATTGAACACGTGGCAGGACAGTCCCTTTGCTACCAGACCTTCTCTGAGGAGGAAGCAGGTGAGACCTGCCTCTGTGCCCACCTTCTCCTAAGGACTCAGGGAGTCACGAGAACCAGCCCTGCCTAGATACACAGAATGAGACCCACAGAGCAACAAAGGACTTCAGAGAACCCCAAGCCAGAGCAAACATGGGACCCAAAGTCACTTTGTAACCAGAACTCAAGCCAGACTAAGGGCAATGTTCTCTATGTTCTCTGGGCTGCCAAAGGCTAAGAACTGAGGACAGAGTCAAGCTCTGTGGTGCCGCCACTCCCTAAGCTGAGGGTACCCCCCTAGCTGCCGCCTAGTGCTGCTGCACTGGCAAGGGGCGGGAAGCACTTTGATTACTCACAGCCATGGTAGGAGGCCGGTGATCCCCCAGCCTTGCCGTACTCCTGCTCTGAGTAGCTGGTGGAGAGGTTGGGCTGGCTGGAGCCACGCCCGAAGGTGATCTGGTTGCTGCCCATACCAGTGGCAACCTGGGCCATTCGCTCTTTGGTTTTGAGAGCCTGGGCCCTCTCAGCCTTCAGCCGCTCCTCATCCTTGAGAAGGGCCACCAGTTGCTTTGACTTCTCACGCACATTGATGCCCTGGTCCTTGCCATCACGGTCAATGTACTGGAAATCCTTCAGGGTCTGGATGGCAAAGATATTCTCTCGACACTGCTGGGCCACCCGCTCAGACCCCGTCTTGATGAGATAGTCCAGCAGCGTCAGTGCCTTGTACACATGTCGCCAGTTCTTGCCATGGTCGTTGAGCCGCTTCCACACCATGCTCATGATCTCCGAGAAGGCCACCACATTGTAGGTCAGATCAGCGATCTCAGTCATCAGAGAGCTGGACGGGCCCCATGGGTCATTAGAAGTGGCTTCTCGAACTTTGATTTCAGCCTCTGAGTAATTGTTCACGATGTTTTTCATCTGCCGTCTGATAGAAGAAGTCGTCATCTTTTTTCTTTGTTACAAACTTAAAGCCCTTCAAAGAGAGAAACTTCCCTGACCTTGTTAAGTCTGCACCCTAGGAAGGTTCAGTTTCTGTAATCAATCGAGAGCAAGATCCCTGAATGGTCATTTCCTCCTCTGGAGCCCGAGATCCGAGAAGCTGGAAGCCATGACCTAGAGAAAGACAGAAAACCCACTCCGTTGTGATGTGAGTGCGTGGGACATGGGAAACTCCAGCCTAGACACTTTTGTGAACAGCAGGTGTTAGGTGTAACTGGGAGGGTATGAGGAGACATACCCCAGTCTCCTTAGGACGAAACTAACATAAGATCAATATCCTCATTTAAATAAGGAATAAAATTTAAACTCAAGTTTAAGCCTTTAGAAGAAAGGAAGTAAACATTATGACCATTATTCTATTTTCAAAACAGTACCACTGGAATGGCTATTATGCAGGTTGTATTTTCACTCTCTAGCAAAAGCCAGCTGTGGAAGAATCAGAATGTTGGGGAAAGCTGATCCTTGCAGACTTAAAATTACATGTTAGGGCAAGAAAACACCTCCTTTCAGGTCTCTCTTAACCCCAAAATGCCTGCCTATATCTTTGAAATTGTTGAACATTTATTTGGCTTGGTCCACCGTGCTTCTGACAGCCCAGGAAGTTCTCCTTGAGAACGGCTTTTCCCCTAACCTCCCCTGCTCAAAAATTTATAAAGGTTCCTGCCTGCTCTTATAGAGCACGGTGAAAGACCTCTGCTCAGTTTTGTAAACTAAAAATAAAACCCTAAGCCCCCCTGCCAACTGAACAGACACCGCTCTTGGGCAATGGACCCCAGAAAATCTTAAAACTGAGGTCCCAAGCCAGGAGGGAAGGGAGGTCATGCCTCATTATACCCACTCCCTTTTGCAGTTTAAACACAACTGACTAGCATTAATGATGAAATAGAAATCTTTATGACAGTAAGACACTAAGTTATTAACAGGAAGCCATTAATTAACAGGAGTTATTAATATTAAGGCCATATTAAAGGCGTAGGCAAAGGTTAAATCACATCTGCTCAGGCCATCAGTCTGCCTAACAGATCACGTGAGTAGGTGTGTTGCGGCTTGTCTCTGCTAACAGACCCCCTTCACTTGCAACATCGCAAGCTCTCAGACAGAGGCTTGCTTGCTCTGTTGCCCAGGCTCCATCGCAGGGCACAGCAACCTCAAACTCCTGGCCTCAAATGATCCTCCTGCCTCCCACGCCTGTGTGAGCCACTGAGCCTAGCTGAAGTTTATTTTTGGAACCAATTACAAATCAAAGAATCTTTGAATCCACTTATAAGCTATAAGCCACCCCCCTTCAAGATGTCCCAACTTTTTGGGTCAAACCAATGTATTGATTTATGATTTTACCCATAATTCCTGTCTCCCTAAAATGTATGAAACCAAACTATAACCCAACGGCCTGCAGACCACTTACTCAAGGCTTCTTGGGTATGGCTGCCCAGGCTGACAGTTACTCATGTTCAGTTCAGAATAAACCTCTTTAAATTATTTTATAGAGTTTGGATTCCGCCCCCCACCCCCATTAGCAGCTTTCAGAAGCCTCCAGCATCTGGCTCAAGCTAATACAGACTTAAAACTAATCTGGTTATAGCCCAACTCCCTCATTTCATGGAGCAGAAAACTGAGGCCCAGGGCTACACATTAACTAGCTCCAAATACATCATCTATCCCCTTTTTCTCCAGATCAGACACACTCACCAGGCTAGAGTGAGGTCCACGTCTGTGACACTGGGCTCTGGTCCACACGGTTGGTGACCTCCATCTGTCTCATCACCAGTGAGCAGCCAGCACCTAGCACTGTGCCCAGCTTGGAAATAAATATTGTTGAATAAATGGATGTTACAGATTAAAAACAGTGTCCCTGTATTCAAGAAGGCCACAGTCTGGCAGGAGATGGAGGTTTCTCTTCTATAAAATGAGAAAACTGAGGCCCAGAAGCCCCAAGGGACTACCCCAAATACAGTAGCACCACTGGCACTTGGACAGAAATCAAGGGGCTCCACCCACCTTCACTGCCACCTGCTTGGCTCCTTTGGGTCCCTCAGTAAGGGCTGATTATTCTTCCTGGTAAGGATTATTCTTCCCAGGTCACAAGGTCAGCTAAGGTCATCTAGCCAGGACTCAATTCCAGTACTCTTGCACCAACCCTCTCCCTGCAGCCACTCAATTCCAGTGCTCTTGCACCAACCCTCTCCCTGCAGCCCAGGACCTGCCACTCCGCTCCTCCTGTGTGGTCTTTGGATGGCCCCACCTTCTACATCTAAAGCCTCAGGCAGGCCGGGCTCGGTGGCTCGCACCTGTAATCCTGGCACTCTGGGAGGCTGAGGCAGGTGGATTGCTCAAGCTCAGGAGTTTGAGACCAGCCTGAGCAAAAGCGAGACCCTGTCTCTACTATAAATAGGAATAAATTAATTGGCTAACTAAAAATACATATATATATAAAATTAGCCAGGCATGGTGGTGCATGCCTGTAGTCCCAGCTACTCGGGAGGCTAAGGCAGGAGGATCGCTTGAGCCCAGGAGTTTGAGGTTGCTGTGAGCTAAAGCTGATGCCACGGCACTCTAGCCCGGGCAACAGAAGTGAGACTGTCTCAAAAAAAAAAAAAAAAAAAAAAAAAGGGCCGGGCGCAGTGGCTCATGCCTGTAATCCTAGCACTCTGGGAGGCCGAGGCAGGAGGATTGCTCGAGGTCAGGAGTTTGAAACCAGCCTGAGTGAGACCCTGTCTCTACTAAAAATAGAAAGAAATTAATTGGCCAACTAATATATACAGAAAAAAAATTAGCCGGGCATGGTGGGGCATGCCTGTAGTCCCAGCCACTCAGGAGGCCGAGGCAGGAGGATTGCTTGAGCCCAGGAGTTTGAGGTTGCTGTGAGCTGGGCTGACGCCACGACACTCACTCTAGCCTGGGCAACAAAGCAAGACTTTGTCTGAAAGAAAAAAAAAAAACCTCAGGCAGGCAGTGGGCACATCAAAAAAATAAGTAAACAAAAGGTGTCAGGAAGAGGGAAAAGCCACAGGAAATGGAATGATCACTCATCACACGGAGCCATACAAATAAGAAGGGTGTCATATTGTGAAATACATATTTGGTCTCCATCCCTATTTCCCGATATACAACTCCCTAAAACCCTTGGAATCCCCAAAGCAGTCTTTTTGGGTGCTACTGATTGACTGGTGGCTGGCAACCCCAAAGCAGCTTCAGGATGGGGGCTGGTCACCAGAAAGACCAAGGCAGGATTAGAGGACTGGGACTCTCAGCCTCACCCCCAACCTACGCAGTGGGGAGGAGGGGCTGAGGGCTAAATCAATCACCAATGACCACCAATGGTTTAATCCGTCATGCCTACAGAATGAAGTCTCAAAAAAACCCCAAAGGACGGGGTTCTGGGAGCTTCCAGATGGCTGACCGTGTGGAGGTCTGGCCAGAGTGCACTGGGGAAAAAGCTCTCTGTCCCTTCCCATACCTCACCCTACGCATCTCTCCATCTGTATCCTTTTGGAACATCCTTTATAATGAGCCAGTAAACTTAAGTGTTTCCTAAGTCCTATGAGCCGCTCTAGCAAATTAATCAAACCCAAAGAGGGAGGTCATGGGAAACCCAACTTGAACCTGGTCAGTCAGATGTTCCAGAGGCCCAAACTTGTGAGGGGTGGGAGCAGGGTGGTCTTGTAGGGCTGAGCCCTCAGCCTGTGGAAGCTGAAGCTATCTCTAGGTAGACAGTGTCAGAACTGAACTGGAGGATGCTCAGCAGGCATGTGCTAGAGCCGATGGCTTGCTTGGTGAATGGGGAGAAAACCCCACACATTTGGTCACAGAAGTCTTCTGTGTTGATTGTTGCTGTGGAGTACCGAGTGAGAAAACAGGAAAAAGTACTTTAAGTTTGTGTTTTTCCACACAAAAAAGGGGGACAGCTCATAAAAGTTCACCTTGGTGACATTCCACACATCTGCTTCAGCCAAGGAAGACTTCTCTCCACCCTCGAATATGCCCAGGATTCTGTCTCTATCTGAAGCCAAAGAACTGGGCATCAGCGGAAGGCAAGCATATTCTGCTTCTGCACTGATCTGCCATAAATCCTCTGAAACCTATCAAAGGACCAGGGATAAAAACTTTTTCACGGTGACCTGCACATTCAATGTAATTAGGCAGAGATAGGATGGGGCTCCAAAAGGAAAAAAAGACTGATTTTTAATAGTATTTCCCAGCTCAAAGTGCAAATACGTGTCAAAATCAGTAGTAATATTCAGGTACTTAATGTCCAGGGCCCTGCAACTTGCCAGGCGCCACCAGGTACTTCCATTTGTTAGTCCATTTGGTACGCAGCAGGTATAACTGTCCAGCTTCTCAGAAAAGTGGGTAGAGCTGGCATTCACCACTAAAGAGGCCCTGGGCCACCTCTCTCCAGGTCATGAAGCAACTGAGTTTAAGCAAGAGAGCAAAGGATCCTGGTCAAAAGGTCTCAAATGGCTAAGAAGGAAAAAAGAATGGCTAAGGAAAAAAGAACACTTTCCTAAGGGAGAAACAATGCCTTGGGCTCTGCTGCCCTCCTCTATCTGGCCACCTCCTCTATCGGAGGGGTTGGGTTACCTCCAGCTAGGCCCGGTGTCCTCCCTGGGACGCCCAGTCATGGCTCCCACTGAGTCCCCTAGGCCTATGGCAGCAAAGAAAAGGCAGTGATTCCTATGAGCTAGGGCCAGGGTGCCTCTGCCCTCCCAGACACAGGCTGGGAAAAGAACCCCAACAATTTAGAAACCCAGGTTGTTGACCAAGGCAGGGCTTTCTCTAATAGGCTCAACTTGCAAAGACATCTGTCAGTGATATCTTTGAAATACTTAGGCTCCAGAAAGAAGGAAAAAGCTAATAAAATATTTGTTATAGTCAAAAGAAATAAAATAAAGTCTATATAATTTGCATTGCTGTCTGCTATTTCCTTAAAGCTTATAGACATGAGCAGCTTTCAGGTCCTGTGGCTGGTGAGAAGGGAGAAAGAACTGGAGATAGGAAAAGGACACTAAAAGTGCCTCTGAGAAACCATTTTCCAGGCCAACCAGGCTACATACCTCACCTGACTTTGGACTTTGCAGACCAAAATTTCTGACTCCAACCATGAGAGAACCCACGAAACACGGGCCAGGCAGCAGGACCCCAGCATTGCCAGCAGGCGCAAAGCTCTGTGCTGCTCTAGCTGAACACCTGAACCTCCATGGCTCTGTTGCACTTGGCCATGTACACCTCAGACCCCAGCATTTCCCATTCGGAACTTCTCCCACTCGACCTCAGACTGTCTCCTCCCCCAGCGAACACCTGCCAGGGCTCCGTCCCACGAGCAAGCCCTGAACACATACCACCCTCAACAACAGATCCTGTTATTCCTAGAACCTGAGTTTTGTTTTGTTCTCACTCTTTTCAGAATAGTTTGCATGCTCCACTTTCCAAACTTTCCTTCTCAATTTGACAATTTTCCTCCATTTCCAGCTTGCTGAGGCTGAACTAATGCATGTGCAAATGCAACTGAAACAGATCATTTGTTACCTTCTAGGCTACTCACTCCAACCTGAGGAAGTGTGGTCAGTTCACAATCATTTCTTACAGACCTCTAGGCCAGATATGGGTGTGTGTCGGGGCAGGGTGGGGACGAGAGAATTGTCAAAATAAGAAGGAAAAACAAACTTTCTTCAAGGTTTAGACCAAAAATAACAACCAAAAAAAGTGGAAAAACTTATTTTCATAAATTTCATACTGACAATTGAAGAGACCACTGCCATGAGAACATCACTAACCAGAAATACCTTTAGAAATCCAGTTCTACCAGCAGGTATTATTTAGAACTGTTTTGTGCTAAGTGGTAAATGAATACCTGAATTTGTACAATTCTGTTACAACCTTAAATATTTCTTAATGGAGACAGCAAAGTGTGAAGTAAAGTGGGATTTATTATTCAAAGCAAACAAATCTTTCTGCGCCTACCAAGAGAACTGTTACAAGGGCTGGGCCAGCCCACAGACAGCCATTTTATTTTCTGGATGAGCAGACAGGCCATGGTTCCCAGCCACCACCCGCCACCACACCTCCTCACTCCAGCTCCAGCCCTAAAGAGCCCATGTTTTGAAATTGTACTAATTAATAAATCATTTTATTAACAATCAGGGTTGCTGATGCACATGAGATAACTACTAACCATGCTGAGTCAATAAAATTCCAGCCAACAGCAAAGAAACGGAACACACAGCTGGTCTGGGGAAGTGGCACCATGGGCAATGCAGAATTGCAGAATTTGTCAGGCCTTTTGAAAGTCCTTAGGAGCTTCAGAGACAAAGCCATATGTATTCCGTAAAAAGGGAATACTCACTTTTCTACAGTTAATTTCCAGACCTAGTCTTTAAGCCAAATAATACTTTATTTCCAATATATCCCCTTAGAAAGAGTATCTAGACACGCAACTCAGGCCAGGCCAATCAGCACTACAGCCCCCTGCCATTACAGTGGGTAAATCAGGGACATGTTGACAATCCATTCTGGGCCACCTGGAGATCTCTCTGGATGGTCTCTGAAACTTGTGGGAAACCAGTAGGGTTGTTAAGCTGCTGGAAGACACCACAGGGGTAGGTCCAGAGTTTACCTAAGACTGATGTAGACATAGAAGAAAGCAAGGAGCCCAGGAGAAGAGAAGGAGCAAGACACAACATCACATGGCTTGAGCCTCTGGGTCCACCTGTACCTGAAACCATTTATCCCCTGGACTTCTCAGCTATATGAGAAGTCATCCATAACCTACAGCAATGTGTGCTTTTGAAACCAGCATCTACAAGTCCTGGGCAGGAAGTACTTGAGAAGACCAGAGAAGGCAAGGCAGCAATAGCCAAACAGCAAAAGGACAGCACATGCCCCATCCCTGTCCCCCCCAAAGAGGCCTTAAGTAGAAGTGCAGAGACATCAACCAGGCTCTCTGCAGCTGCAGCTGACTTTCATCCTAGGACTGATCAAGAGGGGCTGCTAACTTCCCAGCGAGGCTCCATACTTTCCAAGAACACAGCACCCCCAACCAAAGCCCAGGATCATCTACTCTTTTGCGAAGGTGACTTATGGTAGGAACCAGAAAGTAACACCTGGATCCCCCCACAAGGCAGGGCACAAGCTGGGGGGAAAAATTCTGGCATACTTGAAAACACAATCAAAATGCAAATGACAGTGGAGACTGGAAAGAGACTAAATAAAACAGCAAACAGAACAAAACTAGAAAAAAAATTTCCAAGGCTAGGGTGATGCCCCTGGAGGCAAGAAAAATTCCATAAAAATGTGCTCCAAGGGCTTCTGAAGCTGGGTGGGGAAATTCTTTCCAAATCTAGAGTTCCCAACCATGGGAGACGGAGAGGCTGTCCCTGGTTCCCAGCAGCCAGGCGGGCCCACAGCGTCTCTCTGCCCCTCGCATCTGGGGCATTGCTGGCCTCGTGCTAAGCAGATGCTCACCTATTAGTTGGGGTCTACATCAAATCCCTCAGGAGATTTTGGGTAGTGACTTTTCAGCTCCAATCATAGAGAATCAAGACCAGCTGTGAGGGAATTGTCTCAACCTTCCTCCCCAAACCTGATAGTCACAGGTCAGTCAGCACTGACTGTGACAATCCAGTCCCGATCTATAAACACTGAATGAACTGATCTGTATGTACATCTTTACCTCGGAGGGCAGCTCTAACTATGTACATCTGGCAGCCTCCTATGACTCTATACATACTTCATTTTTCTAAAAACAGATGACAGAGAGCTTGGAAAGGGGGAACACCCCACCTTCCCCACAGTGTCACACCAGCACAATCTACTGACCAGATACATCGGAACCTCCTAGAAGCCTGTTCAAAAATTCAGAAACAGAGTGACTAGGGGCAGAGCTAAGAGACTGCCGCATTCTTAACAAGCCCGCATGGTGACTGCAGTATGCTAAAGTGAGTCCCACAGCGCCCACTTTGTGATACACACGCGCAGCAAAGCATGTGTGCGATACTCTGTAATCCTCAGTTACCTGGTTCATCTTTCCCGTGTGTGCAGCCCTTGAGGACACATCTCCACCCTCTGCCTGGGGAAAAGGGTACAACGATCACTAACTACAAGGCCGCCAGTCAGCGGGAAGCTGA
Organism: Mirza zaza; assembly: GCA_008750895.1. Classification (NCBI taxonomy): domain Eukaryota; kingdom Metazoa; phylum Chordata; class Mammalia; order Primates; family Cheirogaleidae; genus Mirza; species Mirza zaza. Next base: position 5,544 of record VSMD01062274.1, on the reverse strand, counting down.
GACCACAGCTCACATGACCGAGCCACACAGGCTCTCCAGAAGACAACGAGCCAGTTAGGACAATATGGACAGTGCCACATTCTTTTCAACAGTCATCATTTCAGCTGAAAGAGAAAGGACTATTATGACTCAGCCTTCGCCAAGCTACCAATAACTTAAAGCCTAGTAACTACTGCTTATGCAGAGCAGGAGAAATCCCTTATTTCCCTCATACCAGAAAAGCAGATTCAGACAAAAAAAGAAATGTCTTCACTAACTGAATATGGGCATCTATATTCCAATGACTTCCTGTTGATTAGAGAAATCAAACTTTGTATCAGTATCCAAAAAGTGGCTAAAAGAATTACATTCATATACTTAAAGAATTTTGAGGGAAAACAAATATGTAAGACTTGTCTTCTAAATCACAAAGCAGGTAAAGTTAAACTGCTCGTGCGATTTCCTCTCTCCCCTGGGACTTTCTTCTAAGGAAAGAACCCATGGTTGTTAGTGAACCGACCTAACCCGCTACTCACCAGGAGGAGACCCGCAGGGGTGACTGCAACAGGGACAGCAACCCCCATTCGGGTCCACACAGCCCTTTAGCAAGGAGGAGGTCCTCCCACAGGACCCACCTGGGCAGCTTCTCCCAGGATCCAACAGCCATTGGAACAGGTACAGGAGAGCCCAAATCAGATGTCAGACAGCCTCCTAGGACTTTAACTGTCCTTATTTTATTTTTTTATTTTTATTTTTTTTGAGACAGAGTCTCACTTTGTTGCCCAGGCTAGAGTGAGTGCCGTGGCACGAGCCTAGCTGCTCACAGCAACCTCAATCTCCTGGGCTCAAGCAATCCTTCTGCCTTAGCCTCCTGAGTACTAGGACTACAGGCATGCGCCACCATGCCCAGCTAATTTTTTGTATATATATTTTTAGTTGGTCAATTAATTTCTTTCTAGTTTTAGTGGACATGGGGTCTCGCTCAGGCTGGTTTCAAACTCCTGACCTTGAGCAATCCGCCCACCTTGGACTCCCAGAGTGCTAGGATTACAGGCGTGAGCCACCACACCTGGCCTGTCCTTAATTGTTCTAAAAGCAGAAATCAAGTGCCCAAAACATGCACAAGGAGTTTCAATTTTCTTTACCAACATGTCCCTACTATTTAGTCTCTCTGGGAAGAGCAGCCTGTGGGGCAGATTATAAGGTGGATGGTAAAGTCATTTTTAAAAACTGTGTGAGGCACGGATGGAGTCAGGAGATCTGATTCTGGCAGTTGCTGCCGATGCAGGAAACGGGGCATGAGGCGCTGTGCTTCTCTGCCAGGGCGGAGGACCAAACAGCCTGACCGCTGCGCCAAGGGGAGGCGGCAACGCGCCACAAAGGCAGAAGAGCATTCTTTAATACTCCCCCACCTCTCTTCTACTCCTCAAAGCAGTTCTGCCAATAACCAAATCATGGACAACATTCTTCAAAACTCACACCAAAAAGCAAACAATGCGGTTTCTGTTGGCCTGTGGGGCCCTGTGGTGGGCTAAAATACAGGGCTTCCCTTTGGTCTCTGGAAGTGTGAAGAGCAGCCCTCAGAATCCTTCCCTCCTCCAAGGAAGGCATCTTGTGACTCCTGTGCATTTTCTGTTTCTAACACGCTGTGACTCTGCTAGTGGAGACAACCACTGACACACACAGGGACGGCCACCTCGCAATGGGGGCCTTTGATGGCTTCAGCCACCCCCACCCCACAGGACAGGACAGGCTATTACCATTTGATCAGTACACATTTTCCAGCTTGAGACATCCGAAAAAAATGTAGAACTCCATGGGAAAATCTACATTCCCATGATGTCGTGCTTAAATTAGACCTAGCTGGTAGCTCTGGTGGCCCTAGGTGCTGGGCTGTTGCCATCTCCCAAGGAGCTGGCAAGTGTGTGGAAGTAAAAGAGGGACCCGGAATCCCTCAGCCAAGTCCCCAGAGACTTTTGGTCCCAGGCACAGCAGTGACATGACATTCTTCTCAAAGGGAGCTCCAGATGCTGGCCAAGGAACAGGTATTTTCACACTGTGTACGTGCAAGACCACAGTCACGAGAAAAATGAGCGGTTTGCTCATCTCTGCCCTCCAGCCAGCGCTCCTGGCAGTCGTGCCTGACTCTTCCCTCAGCAGCTTCGGAGGAACCAGGCAGATTTCTGTGGGTGGCGAGGCAGTGGCTTCCACAGATTTCTGGCAGTGATGGCTGATGTTGCTGAGCCTCGCCCGCTGGCCACGCCCCCACCCCACCCTGGGCAGCACTGGGGTGTGGGGTGAGCTGGGTCCCCAGAGACCAGAGGACAGCCTCAAACCATGAGGCAGGGCATCCTCAGTGTGAGCCCTGGGGGCGCCCTGGAAAGGACACGCCCTCAGGAGGGGCTCTTCATATGCTACCACGTGCTCCGCTCTCTTTTCCAGTCACTGTCCTGCCTGCGTTCCTCCCACCTGCCATCTCCTCCACCCGGGGCCCCTCCTGTACCTGTCACTGGATAGGTTCCTTGTCACTCGGGTCTCAGTTTAAACATGGTCTCCTCAGAAACCACCAGGCCACTCTCTATCACCAGCTGTCATGCCAAGCAGAGCCCCTCCTCTGCCTGACCGTTTCTCTGTGCCTGTTCGAGTGGTTTCTCTCCTGCGCTCGCACCACACCCTCGCCACCGTCTGAGGTGCCTGGAACAGCACCTGGCACGCAGTGAACCTTCAATAAACACCTACTGTGTGAATGACACAAAGGCGAAAAATAAGGAAATTTACAGATATCCATCATCCCATCTCCTCAGACCGCCAGAGTTAACACTTTGAGGCTATTCTCCCAGTTCCTGTTTCTCTTTTGGTTGCTATCCCTTGAGTAAAAAATAGCTGCTGCACTGTCTGCTCAACAGTAAACTGCCTGGGAACAGCAACAGTCACACCTGGTGCTTAATAAATGCTCACTACACAAACAGCCAGCCACTGAGGCCTGGGCCCCACGGGGCTGCAGCACCAAGGCAGCCGGGCAGCGCCTGAGAACCCACCCAGCACCCCTTACAGCTGGCCAGGGAAGCATCCAAGGGCTCCACTGGGCAGTGCTCACTCCAACCACACGCATCCACACCCGGCCTTTCCCGCTGCGTGGCCTCAGGCTAGTCACTGAGCTTTTTTGCACCTCTATTTCTACCGCTACCAAGCAGAGGCTACAACAGCTGCTGCTCAGGGATGCTGCGAGGGTTGCCAAGAGCAGGCTGGCAAGTAATAGGTGTCCAGATACCTGCCTCCTCGACCCTGCCCCGCCCAAGCTGCATACATCTACTGGGATGTTTCTCAGCAGGTCCCTGAGGACAACTCGGCAGGATGTGACAGCCGCAGAGGCATCTCCGTGAAAAGGTGCTAGGAAGAAATTGCCCACCACTGTGGTGGGTGGCATTGTCCATAAGCATCTCTTTCCAGACCACACACACAACCTATTAAACACCATCACCAATCCTGCCTGCTCTTCTCTACAGCTGGCATTTCCAAAAAAAGTCTCAGATGGACTAACTCTTTGGTACTAGTAACAGAATATAACTAGAAGAGTAACAGAAAACAGAGCTCTCTAAGTAGAGGCTGGAGACACTAACAGAGCCCTCCCTATAGGCCAGGCACTGCTCTGAACACTTCACGTGCCTACGCACTGAATCTTCCTAGTGGTTCTACGGGGCAGTTACTCTTCTCATCCCCATCTTACAGACAAGGAAACTGAGGCATGGAGCAGTTAAGTAACTGGTCTAAGCCTGCACTGCCAGCAAGTGGGAGGACCAGGATTTGATTCCAGATTCTAGTTTCTGGTCCCATCCTCTAATCCCTATTCTTATTCCTTCTGGCTTTACACAAATCCAGTGCTTAAATTCAAAAGAACGGAATTTTTCCTTGCTGAGTTTGCAGACCTAGAAGGTCCCTCTCATCTCGATGTCTGATGCTAAAGATGGCAGAGAAGCAACCGTTTTCCCACCCGTTTCAGTGAGCCACCACAGGAGACCACACCCCAGCCACCCACCTAGTCAACTGAGCAGGAGCAAAGACGCCAGAGGTAGAAGGGTCTCAGAACTCCCTGGGTGCAGATGCCGGGTCCCAGAGCCAGTTAGTGCTGTGTCAGAATCAGAACCGGGCACTCCCACTTCCTTCCAGTGCAGCCAGAAAAAGGAAAGGATTTAACGCTCTTCAAAGAAAGTTCCACCTTGAAATGTGAAAGGTTCTACAGAACTGGCAATACGATGGAATCAGTCAGGACGGAAGCACGAAACACCACCACAGACACTCAACACTATTCTTAATAACATGTTCTCCAGACTCACTGCCTTAAGAAATGACGCCTCTTTGGCTGTAACAGTGTCTTCTAAATCAGTCACACTGACTTTGACACCCTGAGAAGTGTGCACTGCGCCTCTGAAATAGCTGCTGTCATCTGAAATACCACTCAGAAAAAACTGGGTCTCTTAATGCTGAAAGGTAAACTTCCTTTTTTGGTGTAGAATAAAAATATTACTTCCCTCTTTCCTCTTCTGCTGGAGACATTCCCAGTGTTTTATTTACTCTGCAAACAACACTGATTGGATATACTGGAAGGAAATGTTCTTTCCTAACTCTTAAATGTCAGAGTCTGCCCCAGAAAAGGCATGAGCCAGCCCTAATAATGTTTTCTTGTTTCTCCTTAAATGTTTTATTATGTACCATTGGGCACATATAAGAGAATATGTGCAAACCACATCTGAGGCACAAAATGAACCCTAGAACCCCCTCTGAAGGCCTGGAACATGACAAAAATGGGGTCCCTTCCCTTCCCTACGTCCTCTACCACAGGGGCAAACAGCCCAGGTTCTGAGTTTTCAGTCCCACCCCCTCTTTTTTTGAGACAGAGTCTCACTCTGTTGCCTGGGCTAGAGTGCTGTGGCATCAGCCTAGCTCACAGCAACTTCAAACTCCTGGTCTCAAGCAATCCTCCTGTCTCAGCCTCCCAGGTAGCTGGGACTACGGGACTACAGACATGCACCACCACGCCCAGATAATTTTTTCTATATATATTTTGAGTTGTCCTGCTAATTTCTTTTTTTTTTTTTTTTGAGACAGAGTCTCACTCTGTTGCCCAGGCTAGAGTGAGTGCCGTGGCGTCAGCCCAGCTCACAGCAACCTCAAACTCCTGGGCTCAAGCAATCCTGCTGCCTCAGCCTCCCAAGTAGCTGGGACTACAGGCATGCGCCACCATGCCCGGCTAATTTTTTCTATATATATTAGTTGGCCAATTAATTTCTTTCTATTTATAGTAGAGAAGGGGTCTCGCTCTTGCTCAGGCTGGTTTCGAACTCCTGACCTCGAGCAATCTACCCACCTCGGTCTCCCAGAGTGCTAGGATTACAGGCGTGAGCCACTGCGCCTGGCTTTTTTTTTTTTTTTGAGACAGAGTCTCACTCTGTTGCCCAGGCTAGAGTGAGTGCCGTGGCGTCAGCCCAGCTCACAGCAACCTCAAACTCCTGGGCTCAAGCAATCCTGCTGCCTCAGCCTCCCAAGTAGCTGGGACTACAGGCATGC
>VSMD01062271.1:0-17031 GCA_008750895.1 Mirza zaza | reverse complement strand
TTTTTTTAATTCTCTACTCTGACATAAGGTGGCCTGGTACAGGACACCCAGTAAAATTTGAATTTCAGATAAACAACAAATAATTTTTTCTGTATGAGTAGGTGCCAAATGGTGCATGTATTTTTATTTGCTATATCTGGTCATCCTACCTTCCAGAAAACAGAAACAACGTGAACAGTGTGGGTGATAAAAACAACACTAACCCAACACTTAAATTCTAGCCCCAGCTGCTTCACATACTGTATACAGCTTGTAAAAAGTACTTCACCTCAATTTTGGATGTTCTCAACACAAAAAAATGATAAATGGTTGAAGTTATGGATATGCCGATAACCCTGATTTGATCACTACACATTATATGTAGCAAATATCACTATTACCTCATAAATAAGTATAAATATTATCTGTCATTTAAAAAATGTTTAATATTAAAAAACATTTCACCTCAGGGAAACTTTGTAACCCATGGGCTAAAATAATGACCATCAAGGCCTCTTTTAAAACCAAAATTACATAAATCTCGATAAGCCAATAGCCTATGATCACTAGTTCATGTTAGGGCCATAAAGACCAATTTTTCTTTTTGCACAACCATGACATAATTTATATTTATCTAGAAATAATGGGAAAAGTAATTTATAAATTAGTTATGGAGACATAAAGCCATGTTTATTGCTTTATTCTACATATATTTAATATATTATTCAATATATAGTCAATATATTCTATGTATATATTGATCCCAGTATGAGAACATATTGATATGCTAGATAGCATATCCACTTGTGATACCTTTCTCTAGCTCTTGCCTACTTTCCTTGCATCTTGGTTAGATTCAAAGGAGACTTCCTTCCCTAAAAGAGTGATGTTTTCTACTTAAAGTATTATTCAAGCCAAAAAATTATTTTTCACATAAGCTGATGTGAAGATGCTATGTATAATTATATCAACCCACATTACTATCATCATTATATTGGTTCTATTCTGCAAAACCCACTTTTTCTAGTGAATAGCTTCCTCTTCTGACCTCTCTCCTGCTTAGTTCTTGATGGTTAAGCCAAGGAAAACTTAATCCTGAGCAAAGTATTAACTCTGGGAGAAATTATGTCTCTTTTTTTTTGAGACAGAGTCTCACTGTCCTGCCCAGGCTAGAGTGCCATGGCATCAGCCTAGCTCACAGAAACCTCAAACTCCTGGGCTGAGGCAATCCTCTTGCCTCAGCTTCCTGAGTAGCTAGGACTACAGGCATGCACCACCATGCCAGGCTAATATTTTTATATGTATATATTTTTTAGTTGTCCAGCTAATTTCTTCCTATTTTTTTTTTTTAGTAGAGATGGGGTCTTGCTTTTGCTCAGGCTGGTCTGGAACTCCTGAGCTCACACAATCCACCTACCTCAGCCTCCCAGAGTGCTAGGATTATAGGTGTGAGCCACCGCACCCGTTCTCTTCTAATGTACTTGGGCAATTATTTCCCATTAGCTTAACAAATGATTGCCTCAGCTAAGAAAACAGAGTAACGTGAGAAATTACAACTCAGAGCTAGGCTGGCTTTATTTAATTTGCTATGCAGGAGAACTAAACTATTGCCTCTAACAAATCAAACTGTCAAAAGATAGTTAAGCTTCAAAATCTGTTAGCGATAACTTCATAAATTATTTCAAGTACTTCCAAGAAAAGCAGGTAAATACAGTTCCTTCAACTATCTCTCCTAAATTATAGAAAAGTACGTTTCTCCATGGTTCACCTGGGCATGGATTTCACATCAACACTGCAGCAAATAAGCACCCAATGCCTAGTGACTGGGCAAGAAGTAGCATTCTTGTCCTGTATATTCTTACTCATCTCATCTCACAATTTTGCAATCTCCCTACCTTAGTGATATCTTTTGTCTCTACTTACTGATTAAAACACAGATTTTTTTCTCCCAAATAAGAACAATGCAAGAAGAAATACAGTCATAAGGAACCCAATAAAATCCAGGAGTAATACAAGGAAATCACCTAGCCAGTTACAGCAGCAGTCCTTCCCACACTTCCAAATCTCACCAGCGGCAGGACAGGAACTTTGCTTCCTGCAAGCAACTCATTTCCCAGAAAAAGGAAGAGGAAGAAGCAGAGGGTGGAGTGCTCACTTCCTGCTCTTAAACTCATCAACCAAATAACAAGGGGGTAGAGAGAGACCAGGAGAGTACAGCAATTGATATTCCTTCACTTGGAAAGAAACATCAGGAGTGGAGGAATAAATGTTCCACGCCCTCCAAAATTTTCTAAGTAATTATTTATTATCTCCATCTCTCCTGCCAAGCACATATCTATTCATAGATGGTCTTTCTGCCTAGTCATCTTATCCACCCAATCTAGATGTGACCAAATTCAGTTACTGCAAACACACAGGGGAGATCAGACATGTTATTGAGTAGTAATTCACTCATTAAATATTCACCTAGTACCCAATATGAATAATACTTATCATTTATTTAATGTAATAGCTATATTATGACTATACCACTTGCTTCACATGAATCATCTCATTTAATCCTGACAATTACAATTTACAGTTGAGGAAACTTGTCTGATTCCAAAACCCATAATCTTGTATTAGTGAGAATTATTTTGTTGCAAGCACCAAGAAAGTGATTTTGAAAAACTTAAGCAGAAAAGGAATTGTTATAAGGTTATCAGGATATGGAGTAGCTCACAGAATCGGAGAGGACAATGAAGTACCAGAAATAACAACAGGTGTCGAGGTGCCAAGAATGAACAGGAATGACTATTTAATGGGTACAGTGTTATCTTCTGGGGTGATGAAAAGTTTGGAAACTAGAGAGAGGTGGTGGTTGTACAACATTATGAATCCACAAAATGGCACTGAATTGTTCACTTCAAAATAGTTAGTTGTGTGTTATGTGAATCTTACATCAATAAAATTTATTTAAATGAACTAGTATACTGTCTTACAGGGTGCTGCTTCTGTGACCAATCACCTACAACAAATGTCAGTGGTTTTTAATCTCTGAAATGCAGGGAGTGTACGAATGACCAAGCTTGGGTCAGACACCCATATTTTGGACACCATGAATGACAATCCTGCCAGATCATATCCAATAGTGGCGTTAGTAGTTCCCATAAATAAATATTGGAGAGCTGTTTTAGAAAAAGGAAAATGGATATCGAATGACAAAAAACAGCTCAATTACTATGATGTATTTCTTCCTTACTACCCAGGAATTGTGCTAGGCCCTAGGAGTCATGAATAAATAAAATACAATCATTATTTTCAGTGATAGCAACAGATTTTGAAGCAAAATGAATCATACAAAGAACAAAAAATTTGGGTTAATGTTGAAGGTAACTGATAGAGCTGAAATTAAAGGTAAGAGAAGGGACTAATTTCCTTGTTAGCAATGAATAAATTGTTTTAAGTATTTTATCTGGAAAGTTGTTTTCTCCTATAAAATTCAGAAATAAAATTCTAGCACTGCCTTGAGTAGAAATGGAATGGAAAGACCAGAAATGGCAGCATCTCTAAAGTTAGGAAACTAGGAGGTTTAAAGAAGACTAGGAAATTATGCACTTAAAAAGTGAAGTGTTGTAGTCTTAACACGAAGCTGACCTACAAGAGAAATGTCAAAAGATTATATAATTACAGAACAAGATCAAAGGATTATACTACACTGCTGGCTCCTTAAGAAACAGGGTGCTGGTTTGACCCAGCCTAAGTATTAGCTGTGAGCTAGAATTCACAGAAGGTAGAATCATCCCTAGGAGATAGTAAAGAGTGAGCTTCCATATCATTTCTCTTTGTACCCAGGAGAAAGAGAAAACAAAATTGTAAATTGGAAAACAAAATTAAATAGTGGCGAGTGATAGATCAAAATATCATTTTTGTTACCTATGGTTGAGTTTGAGGACCTAGCTGTTGTGAGAATCACATGAGCAAGGACTAGGCAGACTTCCCTATCCACTCAGGCCAGGTAGGGGACAAGTCTAGCAGGCTTCCCAGTCTGCAGCAGAAGAGCTTGCTCCTAAAAAGCTATCAAATGTCTGTTCTCTCCAATCAGCTAGAGCCCCAAAGTAAGGACACAGCTGAGAGAGGTGCCTGCATTGGGGGAACATTTATTTTGCTGCAATGGTAGCCTCCAAGTATAATAAAACACGAGTTATCTCAAAATTTACAGAACTGAAAGTCTTACATATCATATTAAGAGGCTCAAACCACACAGTTTATTGAATCAATTTTAAAACATACAAGCCAGGCACGGTGGCTCACACCTGTAATCCTACCACTCTGGGAGGCCAAGGTGGGTAGATCGTTTGAGCTCAGGAGTTTGAGACCAGCCTGAGCAAGAGCAAGACCCCATTTCTACTAAAAATAGAAGGAAATTATCTGGACAACTAAAAATATATAGAAAAATTAGCCAGACATGGTGGCGCATGCCTGTAGTCCCAGCTACTTGGGAGGCTGAGGCAGAAGGATCATTTGAGCCTAGGAGTGTGAGGTTGCTGTGAGCTAAGGTGACACCACGGCTCTCTGGCCCTGGCAACAGACTGAGACTCTGTCTCAGAAAAAAAAAATACAGAAAGAAACAGAGGAACAGGATGGGATGGGCTATGCACTGCACAGACCCAGAGGCAAAGCCAAACGACCCCACCCAACCAACATCATAGTCACATCTTCAAGAACAAAAGTCCCCCCACAAAAGTAAACTCAAAAATAAGACAAAGCTAGACTAAATGATCTCTAAATTCTCTCTGAGAATAATATACTATGTATAGATATGAGATATTCTTCAGCTTTTACAATGTAATAAAAATACACATCACATAAATCTATAAATGAAACATTATGGAATAACATACTGTTTATTCAAGTTTGCTCAATTTCCAAAAGAATGAAAAAGGATAAAAGTAATTTTGGAAGCCGTAGACTATATTTCTGTTCATCAAAATAAGTGGCAGGTGTATTCTCCATAAATAAGACATTATTTTCTGGAATCACGTAATTATTCATCAAACAGCGTAAAGCACTCTAACTTCTCAGAAATACTTCAATTCTGTAGTAAATAGATTAAATTGTCCTTTCAATTGGTTCATGCACTAAATTTAAATGTGGGTTCAGTTGCTGGTGGGGATTTTAAGAAATGCATAATTCTACATGCATAATACTACAAGTTGCCATATTACTTTGAAAGCTGAATAAAACAAATATTCAATAAACATATAATGGTTGAATATCAAAATTATTTGTACTTCTCAATATTTGCTTATCCTTTAATTGTGTATGAATGTTAATAAAACAGTTTTTAAATGCTACAATTATAGCAATAACTAAAACATACTTCTTGATATTATAGATATTAATATTGATATTGATATTATAAAGTGAATTCCTAAACTTTACTGATATAAATGTTCTATTTCCTTCTTACCTTTCCAGAATATGGAAGAAAATGGTAGCTTTTGAGAAAAGCACAAATGGAATTAGAGTCTGGACAGAACTGTGGAACTTCATGTCTGTTTTATACCAGATTATTATATTCAGATAATTTCCTTAGCACTTTATTTTTTATTTTTTATTTCAGCATATTATGGGGGTACAAATGTTAAGGTTATGTATATTGCCCATGCCTCCCCTCCCCCATCCAGTCAGAGCTTCAAGTGTGATCATCCCCCAAACGTTGCACATCTCACCCATTGTGTTTGTATATACCCATCCCCTCCTTCACCCTCCCACCTGCCCTGACACCCAATAAATGTTTTTCCTATATGTCCACTTAGGTGTTGATCCATTAATACCAATTTGCTGGTGAGTACATGTGGTGTTGGTTTTTACTTTCTTGAGATACTTCACTTAGTAGAATGGGTTCCAGCTCTATCCAGGAAAATACAAGAGGTGCTATATCACCATTGTTTCTTAAAGCTGAATAGTATTCCATGGTATACATATACCACATTTTATTAATCCACTCATGTATTTATGGGCACTTGGGTTGTTTCCACATCTTTGTAATTGTGAATTGTGCTGCTATAAACATTCGAGTGCAGGTGTCTTTTTCATAATGTGACTTTTGTTCTTTTGGGTAGATGCCCGGTAGTGGAATTGCTGGATCAAATGGTAGATCTACTTGTATCGCTTTAAGGTATCTCCATATTGCTTTCCACAGAGGTTGAACTAGTTTGCAGTCCCACCAGCAGTGTAGGAGTGTTCCTCTCTCTCTGCATCCACGCCAACATCTATTGTTTGGGGACTTTTTGATAAAGGCCATTCTCATTGGAGTTAAGTGATATCTCATTGCAGTTTTGATTTGCATTTCCCTGATGATTAGAGATGTTGAGCATTTTTTCATATGTTTGTTGGCCATTATTCTGTCTTCTTTTGAGAAGTTTCCCTTCATGTCCTTTGCCCATTTTTTGATAGGGTTGTTTGATTTTTCCTTGCTGATTTTCGTGAGTTCTAAATAGATTCTAGTTATCAGCCCTTTATCGGATGTGTAGCTTGCAAACATTTTCTCCCATTCTGTGGATTGTCTATTTGCTCTCTTGACAGTTTCTTTGGTTGTGTAGAAGCTTTTTAATTTGATCAGGTCCCATTTATTTATTTTTGTTGCTGCTGTGATTGCCTTTGGGGTCTTCTTTATAAATTCTTTGCCTAGGCTTAGCACTTTCTTATTGACATGTAAACAAGCTGGCAAAATTCTCTAAATAATTCTACTCTGTAAGCCCCCTTGCTTCTAACTTTTGCCTTTCCTCTTCCTTCTTCATTTATACCTGCCTCATGTCCTAATCTATGGGTTCCTGATAAGTGACTGGTTACAGAATGAGATAAATTTATTCAGTTCTGATGTTGAACATAATTCATGCCAAGGAGTTAAAGCAGGTGACGATTTATTGTTTCTCATCTTTCACTCCTTAAGTGTTATTTTGACATTAACCCTGGGTGGGATAAACCAAAAAAATGAGTAATGTCAAGAATAAAATATGCTAGAAGAGAACATATTGATTTGTTTTTGATTTTGGGGTGTTTTTTTGTTTGTCTGTAGGTAAAATGGCTTTTGATACTGCTCAGGTCAGAAATGGAAGCAGATGCCTTGCCCTGCCTCTGAATAAGGGTTGTCATTCAAGAGCAAAGACCTGGAAATCCGCTGAGCAGGGTTTGACTCCTGGGCTTTTGATCTGTTTCCTGGAATTAAATTCATATCAGGATGAATTTTCTTCTTCTCCTTCTTCTTCTCCTTCTCCTTCTCCTTCTCCTCCTTCTTCTCCTTCTTCTCCTTCTTCTCCTTCTTCTTCTTCTTTTCTTATCTAAATGTTGGCCTACTATCATGCCAAGCTTTGTTTCTTCTTGTGGGATGTTTATGGTAACATTTCCTTCTTTACTGTCCTCAGATGTCTTCCCCAAGCTGGGTAAATCATCAAAGGCCAAGCCCAGATGAAGGACCCGGATCCCTGGAAACACCCACAGAGCAACTTAGAACAACCTGTTCTCTGTGTGCTGCTTTGTATAATGTGAATAATGATGCTTTTCGTGCTTCACACTGTTGTTATAAAAAGAAAATAATGTAAAAATATTTGTGAAAAATCAAAAATACCATACACACATATGCAAGAAATTATTGATTTCATCTTAAATTGTAGCTTGCTGCTAAAACCACTACCGAAAAGCAAAATACATAGAAAAATGCTGAGCTTAAACTAAGCTTTTAAAAAACTAAATTAGGGGGAGAGGAAATGGGGAGATATAGGTCAAAGGCTACAAAATAGCAGCTATGAACAAGTTTAGAGATCTAATGCACAGCAGGAGGACTAAAGTTTTTAAAAGTATTGTATTAGAAATTTGTGTTAAATAAGTAGATTTTAGCTGCTGTTCTCACACAAGAAAGTAACTATATGAGATGATAGATATGTTAATCTGCTTCACTATAGTAACCATTTTACTATCTGTGTGTATCCCATAACATCATGCTGGGAACCTCAACACACACAATAAAATTTACTTTTAAAAAAATAAAAGTTAACAAATTAAAAAGAAAAAAATTAAATTACTCTCTCTTTGTAAGCATCCTAGTGGAAAACAATTAGTCCCTATACAGATTTGTGCTTATTTGAGATTTTGTGATTATTCTGGCCTTGCTTTTGCACAGCTCAAGGATTTGACAAACTGAAACGGTGTTGTACTTTTCCTTTAGGGAAACTTTGTTCCAAAGCACAAAATCACTGAGTTTCTCATATGCCTACTCATTAGAATTACTTCATTATGTCCAACTTTCTGTAATGAGTCTGTTTTGCATATTCCACACATTGTCATTTGCCCCAATAATATGTACATTTCTGCTTAGTATATCGAATAGATACCTAGGATTACAGCCTGCTGGATAGTTTCTAAAGATAATATTAAATCATTTTTTATTACCACATCTCAGAAACTAGTAAAAAATCACCATGATGTTACTTAATAGTATTAATATACGTAAAATGGTTAAGAAGTTAGTGTATTTATCCATGTATATACTTCCTTTGAATGAAATAAACACAGTAATCCTAAAAGGGTAAGTAACAAATCTTTGTTCTGGAACACCTTTCACTAAAATGTGGTTGAGACACCAGAAAAGTAAAAACTTTCTATTTAAGACTGGACATTTCTCCAACACATTATTTTAAAACTTTTTGCAAGTGCTCTACATGGCTGCCAAGACAGATTAGGGTATAACAGGAAAACAATCAGATTTATCTATAGCATAGAAACAGAGAGGAACTAATACACAAGATACTTAATATGCTAAAGATAAATGATAAACAGCCAGAATATCAGAACAGAAATTAGTTGGCTTTCATTCTTGTAACCAAAAGTTCTGAAGCTACTGTCACAATAGGAAAATAATGAATTCTTTATTATCAACTGTTATAAACTGTGCTTCTCTAATTGCTTGCCTGCTTGTCTAATCTGCCACCTCCAGATTGATTGTCTGTGTACATTGTTATAGCTTTGTGACCGCATCTGTTCTCTTCTTTAATAAAATTCCCTTGAACTATTATTTTTCCAAATTCAACTATGACCACTTACCACACTTCCATGAGGGCATAATTAGGTCAGACTTGTCCAGCATTTGATATGAGATTTGTTTGGAGTCATCACAAACTAGTCTTGCTAAAGAAAGTTGAAAATTCCTAATTTCTCTGATGGTCTTATGTGAGAACAGGAGTATATTTTGTGGCAGGCTTGGCTAAACAAGGAATTACTGGGACAGGAAAAGTTGACCTATTGGACCCAGTGGTGGTCAATGGCAGGGAGAGCCCTGGGAAAAAGCAGAGGGCAGGCTGGAGAGATGGAGAGACAGTGGCGGAAAAGCACAGAGACCAAGCCCCAGAACTTGAGATCCTTCGTATCCTGAATAGGGTGGAGGGCCCAGAAATAAGATCCCAGTTCAAGAATAAATGGGTCACTGGGAAAGAATTAAAGGTAAGAACCATCTTGTGAGAATTAAGTCGGCAGTGAAAAAATGTGGCTTCATCCCAAGATCAAATGGAGAGTTCAGTTATCCAACCAGAAGAATGACGATAGAAGGACTAGGAGCAGAGGCTTTATGTTAACAGTGCCTGCCTATCTTTATTTATCACAAAGTATCAGTGAGGATCAAATAAAATAATACATATAAAATAGTAAAGCTCAATATAAATAAATTAAATTTCAGTAAAATTTTGCTAAACTATGCAGGTCCATATTTATCTCACATGCATCTCATCTTATGTAAAGGTATCTATTAATCTTAGTGATTATTTTGTTTTACAGCCACCCAGTTTCTTATGTTTCCCTCTGAGCCATTCTTGTGTGCATGTAGTATCACAAGCTACCAAGGAAAATGGTATCCATACTCCTTTTGTAACTATACCAGTCCTAAATAAAGAGTAGCTATTCAAATATTTGTGGAACAGCAGATAGATGGATGGATGGATGGATAGATAGATAGATAGATAGATAGATAGATAGATAGATAGATAGATATTATTCTACATTTGGACTTATAATGAAGCAGAGATACAAAAAATCCAAATAGAAGGAAAAAAAGATACAGGAGCAAATATAATATTATTTTCATGACTGGTTTTGCTGTGTCATCTGCTCTTTGTTGAAATAACAAAAAAGTGGCAAAAAGACTTGAATAAATAGATACAAAACTGCTGACATTTTCTTTCATAATGTCTTTGAAAACATTAAACCAGTAGAGGTAAATTGTCACATAGGTATGACTGGGAGAAAGTAAATTAAATACAGTATATATTTAATTAAATAATTATATTTTTCAGTTAAACTGGGGAAGTCTATGGAAAAAGGAGCTCTTTTTGAAATTGCTTCAGGATAATCTACGAGCTTCACTTACTTGAACTGATTCTTTCCAGAGCTTTCAGCAGCTAACATTGTAAGAAAGGATTTCTATCCGTGACCCTGAGCTCCAGCACAAGTAGAATAATGCATTCTGTGTTATAGATCTGCCTCATTCTCTCTTAAAATCACTTATGCCATAGCTCGGGGGAAATGGGACTGCCTGGAGTGGCTGATGGTGGGAACATCACCTCTCCTGACTGCACCCTCCCCTCAGATTTCTAGAAAATTAGCCATTACCTTTTCTTCTTACTTTATTCTGATCAGCCTTCCAAGGACAGCTTAAATGAGCTTACAACCTAAAATATTGCACATTTTTATGCTCCACTAGTATTTTTAACAAACAGCCAGATCTCAAGAAGCATAGTACTCTTGGGAGACATAGTCCAAAGAGAAACAACAATATTTTGTACTGATATAAAATAAGTACTGCGCTAAGAGAAATGAATGAAACTATAGCAAAATAATATTTCAGTAAATTTAGCAGTACATTTTCTTCCCGGAGAGAAAAAGTTCATATGTATAAAAAAACTCAATTAAAGAACCCTGAATAATCAATATCCAGTCACTATATAATTTTTCTTTAGCTTCTTTTGCCTTATATTACTCTTCCAGTAATTGTTTTAGCCTATTGTGTGATAATCCCAGTATATTTTAATGTTAAAATATAGGCAATAGTACTTGGTACTATTGGAATCGTCACTACTCTTTATCTCCTCCTATTTGTAAACTCCTCCTAGATTTTTGTCATTTCTTACTTTTCCGTAATCCCTAAGTCACTAGGTCCTCATATTCACCTCAAGAAACAAAAATAATCATGTCATTTAATGGCACATATACTATTCTCTATCAAAAATATATAAATATAAAATACGCTCACTTTTTAAAGGTAAGTCATTCATTTATTCAACAAACATTAATTAATTAAATAACTACTTTATATCACTGTGTCTTTTATATCACTATTTGATAGCACTGTGCCCAGGCTGTGGAGATACAGCAATGAATAATATATGAAGTTGTTGGCCACGTGGAGCAGAAATTCTAGGTAGGTAGACAGACAGTAAAGCTATGTGTGTAGCTATAAAAAAATTAGCCAGGGTAAGGAGACACAGAGTGAGGGCAATGATTTGTTAGAGTGTTTAGGAGTCTCTGAAAAGGTGACATTTGAGGAAAGATCTAACTGATTTGAGGTAAGAGCCGGTGGCTATTCGGGAGATCCCCCCTCCCCCCGGCCCCAGGAAGGAGTTGGAGGAAGGGACAACAAAACAAAATGCCTTGACACAGGAAAATGCTCGGTATGTTCAATGCACAGCAGGGGGACTGATGGAGTTGGGCCGTGGGGAGCAAAAGACAGTGATGGGAAATGGAATCCAAGGATGGGGCCCGACCATGTGTTGAGGTGGGGGGATGGCGGACTGTAGTCCCATCTGGACACATCAGGAAAGATGAGTCTACAGTAGGGTTGGTAACAGAGGAGGTATGGGATGTGAAAGGGAGCGAGGAATCCAAGATGGGACTCCACCGGCTTTGGCCTAAGCGACGGGGTGAGTGATGGGGCCGTTTCCTTCATTTTTCAGTCTACCTTCAAGCAGTAGATTGGACAACCTATCCAATAAAGGAGAAATTAATCTGAACCATAAAATTTAGGAATCTAAAAACTCTTTCAAATTCATCACTCTCACTCCATCCATTTCTTTCACAGGGCCTGAATTCTGGTACTACTCTTCTTTGTGGCTTTTCCCAAAAGTCTGCAATTTATCATCTAGAGATTAATCTGGGTCAACTGGTTTTGTTGCTGCATTTATTTAAAATGCAAACACACTTTGGAGATTTGGCAGGCTATTAATCAGACATATTCTTTGTGAATTGCTTTAATTGTGTTGTTTTCCTCCTAACACCAACCTATAAGACGGTGTTGAAGGGGCTGGTGATCCCCAGGTAATAGACTGGAAGAAATATTTGGAAACACATGGTACTTAAGTAATACACAGTCTGAAGTGGCACAATGAAGTGTGGGGCTTTCCAAAGCTAGAGAACAGCATAAGGTCACTGAACTTCCTTTCTGCAAGGGTTAGAAAAGGCACAGAGAAATAAGAAAACAAACATGCAATCAAAATGCTCTCCAGTTTTACCCAGAGCATTTTCTGCTCTGTACTAAGAAAAAATATCTGCTCTGGAACAGCAAATATTTGTCTAAGTTTAGTATATTTTACAAATATTTATTTTTTATATTAGTCAATAAAGGCCCTTTGATTTTTTTATTCTACATCTCTCAGTGAAAAGCCTTTAAAAATTTTATGTAATAAAGTCAGCATACAATGAAAAGTTGAGGAGATACAATAAAAAGGACACAGTTAAGAAACCATAGTTACAATAATAATATTTCCCAAATCAAAAGTAGACAAAGTTTGATAGGCTTGTAATTTTAAGAGAACAACAAAAGAGAAAATGTGAACTAATGAATATCCATGAAAGTCCAAGACCTTGTATTCCCTAGACAAGCCTTACAACACAAAAACAATTCACTACTCACTTGAAAGTTCTAACCCCTATCTTTCCAAAAAAGTTACATTTCTTCAGCAAATCAGATCGGATACTTCATGATTCACCATCTCCATATTCAGCATCAAAAGCACATTTCTAGGCCGGTCACGGTGGCTCACGCCTGTAATCCTAGCACTCTGGGAGGCCAAGGCGAGCAGATCACTCAAGGTCAGGAGTTCGAGACCAGCCTGAGCAAGAGCAAGACCCCATCTCTACTAAAAATAGAAAGAAATTAATTGGCCAACTAAAAATATACAGAAAAAATTAGCCGGGCATGGTGGCGCATGCCTGTAGTCCCAGTTACTCGGGGAGCTGAGGCAGGAGGATCGCTCAAGGTCAGGAGTTTGAGGTTGCTGTGAGGTAGGCTGACGCCACGGCACTCACTCTAGCCTGGGCAACGACAAAGTGAGACTCTGTCTCAACAACAACAACAACAAAAAAAAAACACATTTCTAAGGTTCTGTTACTAAACAACTTTTCATTGACCCTCTTCTAATAATAAATACAAGCTCATAGCTTTAGCTTGGGTGTATTTCAGCACTAAGTAAGCAATTGCTTTCTTCCATCCAATGTAGCCATTACTGAGTGCCTATACAGAATGAAGATTTTATGTACTATTGGGCCAAAACAAAGCTGAAAAGACATATGGCCCTTAAACTCATAGGACTCAACTCTAATTTGTTTGGTGACTAGAAGTAAAGTAATTAAGAAGACAGAGAGGAATGGTGTCTGGTTAGTTTATCTTTTAAATTCATGCATCCATATCCCACCTAACCCCCTTACATCCTTCATGTCTCTCCAACTCTTTCTCTTTCTCTCTCTCTCTCTTTCTCTCTCCCTCTCTCTCTCCCCCACGTGCATACACACACACACACATCCTGTTGAGCTCTAGGAATTTTAATTCTGCCAGCTTTCTTCTCTCCTGTCTCCACTTCCTAAACCAATGTCATATTGAGGTACTATTCTACTGGGAATGTGACACATTAATCCCTAAACTATGCTGTTGAGGGGGTAATGATTGGGCATGATGAGAAAAGTTAATATATCTTGCAGTAGTTTTAAAATATGTCTGCAAATTCATTGACAATTCTCTCCTTAAAAGACAGAGCCAAATTTTCTCTTGTTGCGTGTAAGCTAGACTTAGCAATCTGCATCTAATGAAAATAATATAACAGAAGTGACGTTATGTGATTTTCAAAGTATGGTCATAGATGACATTGTGGCTTCTACCCTACTCTCTTCAATCATTCATATAATAGTAATATTATGTTAATATAATTTCTTCTATAAAACAGTTAACTCATCCCTAGAAATATCCTAATGAGGTGCTTCAAGGGGGGTTACTAAACTACTGCAGCAGTCCACAGTGATTTGAACAATATCAGAAGTCATATTAAAATATCATGCCTTCAGTTTTTCTAAAGCTTTGCTCTTATATCTGTTGCATTTTCATAATGTCCATGAAAAAATATAACTAACAATGCTACTTTCATGAGAAATTTTCTCTTCATCCAGAATGTCACACTTTTAAACATTGACCTCTATTTACTTACTTCAAGATAGAATTAATGTACCGTCATTGAATTCTTATAAATTCTTCATTAGGTTAACCTAGAAGCTATGAGCAAAATCAGTTTTTTCTTACATTATTTTAACAATTTATTCTTATTTCTTAGGAACAAAGAGGTAAACAAGTTGACCTTTATGCTTTAAATAAATTATTTGTCCCATAAGAGCCTTCTAATATCTCGATGTCAATTTCTCCTTCCTGTAACACTCTTCATATGATTTCAAATTCTGGTATGTAACACATTGCTTAATTTAGCAAAAAACCAACCTATTCAATAACAGCAATAATAAAAGTAATGCTAACATTTTCTGAGCCTTCCCAAGTACTAAACATTGTTCATTGTATTTTATATGTTTTAATTCATTTATTAATAATTTTCACAGCAATCCTGTAAGGTAGGTATTGTAATTAACATCTCCATTTAAAAGCCCAAGAGAGTGTTTTAAGGAGGGGAGTTTCGACAGCTCTCTCTCCTGTAGAACTGGGCTTCAAACCCACACACTCTAGCCCCAGAGCCCTGGCTTTTAATCACTCCAAAGCATGGGAGCCGTCTTGGCTTCTATATGGATTGCGATGTGTGGTGGACTGAACTGTATCCCCCAAAACTTCATACATTGAAGCCCTCACCCCTAAGATGACGGTATTTGTAGGTAGGGTCTTTAGGGAGGTAATTAGGTTAAATAAGGTCCTAAGAGTGGGCCACTTATCCGATAAGACTGGTATCTTTATAAGAAGAAGAACAGACACCAGAGATCTTTCCATCTCCACCATGTGAGGACACAATGAGAAGGCAGCCATCTACAAGCCAGGAAGAGAGGCCTCTCTAGAAACCAATCCTGACGGCACCTTGGTCTTGGACTTCTTGCCTACAGAACGGTAAGGAAATGAATTTCCATTGTTTAAGCCACGCGGGCTGTGGTATTTTGTTATACCCTGAGCAGACTAATGCACAGGTTTTCCTCTCTCACTGTATCCTTCAAACACGCTTGAGTGAACCATAAGTAGTTAACTGTGCTTTGACTATTAATGCAGTTATATACCTAATATAAAATTGACTATAATTCATTGCCTATGCAATGTTCCTTCAGGCTTTCTTATTCTCTAATGCATTAAAATTTACTCTCTTACACTAATATCAAATTTAACACTGTAATTACCTAGCACATATTAGTGCTATTAGTCATGTCATCTATCTAATTAAAATAAAAATGTTGCAAAACACAACCTTCCTTCTTAGCCTTAGAAAACAGTTAAATATGGTATCAAGCTTTACGGTAATGAACTATTCATGTTCTTAATGTTTATTTAATTTTGAAATTAATTAGTCATGTCTCAAAGAGACCATGCAAATATCAAGATCTCTGTTTTCAGCCAGGTGTGGCGGCTCACGCCTGTAATCCTAGCACTCTAGGAGGCCAAGGCGGGCGGATTGCTCGAGGTCAGGAGTTCGAAACCAGCCTGAGCAAGAGTGAGACCCGTCTCTACTAAAAATAGAAAGAAATTAATTGGCCAACTAACATATATAGAAAAAATTAGCCGGGCATGGTGGTGCATGCCTGTAGTCCCAGCTACTCGGGAGGCTGAGGCAGTAGGATTGCTTGAGCCCAGGAGATTGAGGTTGCTGTGAGCTAGGTTGACGCCATGGCACTCACTCTAGCCTGGGCAACAAAGCAAGACTGTGTCTCAAAAAAAAAAAAAAAAAAGATCTCTGTTTTCTAAAGTTCTGACCATTCATACTTGGATGGTCATGCTGTAGTTTGAATATGGTTTGTCCCCACCAAAACTCATGTTGAGACTTGGTCCCTAATGTGCCAGTGTTGAGAGAGGGTGGGATCTTTGGGAGGCAGTCGGGTCATGAGGGATCTGCCCTCATGAAGGCATTAGTGCCAGGAGTGAGTAAATTTTTACTCTAACAAAACTGAATTAGTTACTGAGAGAGTGAGTTGCTATAAAGTGAGGTCATCTCTTCTGTTTTAACCCTTTTTCATGTGCCCACTTCCCCTTCTGCTTCTCTGCAATGTTATATTGAAGCATAAGGCCTTCACTAGAAGCTATCAGATGCAGCCACCTGATCTTGTACCTCCCAGCCTCCAGAACCATGAGTCAAAATAAAATTATCCTCTTTATAAATTACCCAATCATAGGTATCCTGTCATAGCAACACAAAATAGACTAAGACAAGTGCCCTCCTGAATCCTGGCTCCATAGAGTTCTTGTCTCTCTCTTCCTTGCTAGGTGTTGGCCAGCATCCTGTAACCTAAACTATTCTACAGGCTTCTGGCCTCAAAATACCTTTCTGCCCTATCTCACCTTCTGATAAAGTTTCTCTCCTTGCCAGGACAGTATAGTCAGTATAGCAAATGGTTATGGGCATGAGTTTTGGAGTTGGATGATCTGAATTGTAGTCGTTTCTCCACCATTTAGTACAACCAGAAAAGGTTGGTCAAGTTGCTTAAACTTCATGGGCTTCAGCTTCCTCATTTTTGTAATATGGTAATAACTACTCATTTATTATGAAGGTTAAATGAAATGAA
>VSMD01062266.1:0-12525 GCA_008750895.1 Mirza zaza | reverse complement strand
ATCTCTACTATAAATAGAAAGAAATTAATTGGCCAACTAATATATATAGAAAAAAAAATAGCCGGGCATGGTGGCACATGCCTGTAGTCCCAGCTACTCGGGAGGCTGAGGCAGCAGGATTGCTTGAGCCCAGGAGTTTGAGGTTGCTGTGAGCTAGGCTGATGCCACGGCACTCACTCTAGCCTGGGCAATAAAGTGAGACTCTGTCTCAAAAAAAAAAAAAAAAAAAAAGAAAATGGAATTTACAAATCCTCTTTAGACCTATTTCCAGAGGTTATACAACATCACTTCGGCTGCATCTTATGGGTTAAAGCAAGTCATGAGGCCATCCCAGAGTCAAGGGGTAGAGAAGTATGTCCCACCTCTTCATTTAGGGAGAAGCAGCAAAGTCACACTGCAAAGGAGTGAGGACACAGGGACACTATCCATTGGAGGCCATGATTGTAGCAATCTAACACACTATTGTTAATGATGTTTAAAGCGGATATAAACATTGATTAAGTTAGATCTTGGCTCTGAACTTGTAAACTGGATGAAATTAGGACAAAGACATATTTTGGGTCAGAAGCTCACATTCAGGCCAGCTTTAACATAGTTAATTCTTATTTTAAAACTATCAGAAATGACGTATAGATGAGTAAGAGAAACCTGACCCACTGGTTTTAATGGGGGATTTTAACCATCAACTAAGAAAAGTAACACAGAATCCATTTAGCTACTTTAAAATGCATTATTATTCTCTACCTGTCGGTCAACTCTCTTTGGTTTCTTGATATCTAAACATTTCACAATATCGTAGAATTATGAACACACCCATCTCCCAGGAGGATATGGGCAAATTTGAACATAAATGTGAATTAGAGCTAGAGCATGGTTAGGTTTTGGGGACAGAAGACACAAGAGAAAGACCAGGATAATCCTTGCACATGCAGCTGAGACTTGGGCCCCTGTCACCACAGGCTGCTAAACCTGTCACACTCTGGCAATAAGGAGCAATGCTTGGATGGAGACCAGTGCCACGCTGACATCTGACCACCTCTGCAGACTTTTCGAATTCCAAGAAATCCCTGGGGAGGAAGTGCCATGCAGAAATATCAAGGTCAGGAAACCGCCCACACACCTGCCCCAATTATTCACCCTTGCCAAATTCTTCATGCTCTTTCCCACTTCAAATCCTTTGAACTAGCCGTTCTCCTTGACCATGAACTTGACACCCAGGGGCATGTAGGTGAGTAATGAAGCTTAGGGGCATAAGAAGGGGATTGAATTCAGCATGCTGACAGTACTCCCTGACTTGCCACTCTGCAGGTCCAGACCAGATTCTCAGCCTCCGTCCGTCCTTCAGAAATGTTTTTCCTCACCCATTCTACTAAGTGAAGTATCTCACGAATGGAAAAACAAGCACCACATGTACTCACCAGCAAATTGGTATTAACAGATCAACACCTAAGTGGACATATAGAAGTAACATTTATCGGGTGTCGGGAGGGTGGGAGTGGGGAGGAGGGGATGGGTATACACAACCAAATGGAGTAAGATGTGCAACGTTTGGGGGATGGACACGCTTGAAGGTCTTACTCGAGAGGGAGGGGGGCATGGGCAATATATATAACCTTAACACTTGTACCCCCATAATACGCTAAAATAAAAAAAAGAAATGTTTTTCCTCGAACCCCTTCAGTCAGGGCCCCTTTCTGTAAACCCCATCCTGTGCCTCAGCTCAGGGCCTTGATGCTGGAGAAGGCACGATGCCCCCTTGGGAATGGGTCCTTTCAGGAACTCCGGGGCTGCTGGAGAGCTCCGGTTACTTCCAGAGGAAGAGGGAAATAGGGAGAGGAAACACTGAAACAGAGAAATGAGGAAAGGAGAAAGAAAAAGGATGGTTTCCAGAGACAAAGGTTTCCTTTTCCACGCTTCTGCTCACACCGAGGTGGGCTTTAAATTGCCATTGAGGCCGGGCGCGGTGGCTCACGCCTGTAATCCTAGCACTCTGGGAGGCCGAGGCTGGCGGATTGCTCAAGGTCGGGAGTTCAAAACCAGCCTGAGCGAGACCCTGTCTCTACCAAAAATAGAAAGAAATTAATTGACCAACTAAAAAATATATATACAAAAAATTAGTCGGGCATGGTGGCGCATGCCGGTAGTCCCAGCTACTCAGGAGGCTGAGGCAGTAGGATCGCTGAGCCCAGGAGTTTGAGGTTGCTGTGAGCTAGGCTGACGCCACGGCACTCACTCTAGCCTGGGCAACAAAGCGAGACTCTGTCTCAAAAAAAAAAAAAAATTGCCATTGAGAGGAGTCCAGAGAGGTTTGCAAATGTGTTGCTGGGAGTGCGTGTGCCACAGAAGACACCCTCCTCAGCAGCCGCTACAGGATGGGTGCCCCTGTCAGGACAGAGAGTAAAGGCTTTGTCCCCAAGCACTTGCAAACCTCTTGACAAGTTCTGAGTTTTCTTCTGGATCTAATTTCTTAGAACTCAACTGGGTGAAACAATCATGCCATTGAAGCATTTAGGGGCTGTATATGCTATAAATATCAAAGACAGTGCTATTTTTTCTCCCTGGAAAAAAAACAACTGAAACCTTTATGAATCACTGTGGCTTTCCCTACTCCTTCACTACCTCCACCTTCTATGTAGCCCTGTGGACATTCTGATCTGTGTCCTCCCCTCTTTCTCACCCTCACTGGCAGACCTGCTCCCAGCTCTTCCTGGTCTCTCTCTCCTGAAGGCAGCCTCCCCCCAGACCCATCTTCAGCCTTCTTTGACTCTCCACCTCCAAGGCCACGGCTCCAGGACATGAGCTGACCATCCTGCCCACCTCAAGTCCTTGAATGGCACCCAAGGCCCAAAGGTTCAAATCCAAACTCCCTAGCATGGTGGTGAAGTTCTGCCTCAGTTTACCCTCACAAGCTTGTCTCCCTTGACTTCCCTCCTCCTCCTCCTCTAACCACTGCCAAATACATCAAGCACCCCCACATGGCCAGGCTTTAACCCGAGCTATTCTTTCCTCCCAGAAGGCTCGTATCCAACTAGCTGCCAAAACATAAAGTCTCTTGGAGGTGGACACAAATATTATTTCAGCTGTAAAGCTCCTCCCCGGGGCCTCCCCAGAGCCCCCAGCCCAACCAGCCTCTGCTGGATGTTCCTGTGGGTTTCTGCACTGTGTTAAGACATCTGTAACAGGTTAGAGCTGGGAGTTGGAATGTCTGCCTCCCCACTAAGAGGAGGACATTCTCAGCGGACAGAACCCTCCCTGAGCTCTCTCTTGTTCCTTTCAATATAGTGAGGAGGTCTCTGTATAGAAGATTCTCAGTAAACACCTGAGAGCTCATTTATCCAGTACCATTGCAGATCTATGCAATTGCTTTTTGAACTGGCCCCACCTCCCTCTTCCCAAAATATCTAAAATTGGGTCTTCGACAGTTCCTCAAAATATTAGACTTAGAGTTACCATACATGGCCCAGTAATCACTCCAAGGTATATAGCCAAAAGAACTGAAAACATGTCCACACAAATGTTTATACACAAATGCTCATAGCAGCATTATTGATAACAGCCAAAAAGTGGAAGCAACCCAAATGTTCATCAACTCATGAAAGGATAAATAAAAGGTGGTTTGTCCATACAATGGAATATTACTTGGCAATAAAAAGGAATGAAGTACTGATGCATGCTACAACACAGATGGAACTTGAAAGCAGTATGCTAAGTGACAGACACCAGTTACAAAAGATCACATATTATATAATTTCATTTTATGAAATGTCCAGAAAGAAAGCAGATTAGTGGTTGCCAAGGGCTGGGGAACAGAGGAGGATTACGGACTGACTGTTAATGGGCGTGGCTTTCTTTTAACTGAGAGAAGGTGGTTCTGAACTGGATTGTGGTCATGGTTGCAAAACCGTGTGACTATACTAAATCACTGAATCAACCCTTCAGATGGATGAATGGTATGGCATGTGAGCTATATATAATCAGACTTTGAGACTGTTGGACAGTTCTCAGCCTTAGGAGGTTGTATATCATTTTTGTTCCAAGCACAAGAAAAGCACTGTGAAACAACTCCCGGGAGGCCGGCCTGCGGATCCTCGGGCAGAAGCCTGGAGGCCCAGCGGCTGCGGTCCTGCACCCTGCCCAGCCTCCCTGGGGCTGCAGTCCTAGAAAAGGTGACATTCCCAAGTTCTTGGCGCCAGGGCACTCAACTGCACCGGGAGACCCTGAAACCAAACGTCTGGACCAGACCCCAAGCCGGAACAGGGCTTTCTGGAGGGCACGGATGGCGGCCCCACCCGCTCGGCCATCTGGATTTTGTCCCTCAGGGGTGGCTGTTGACCTCTGGCTGGGGTGGGGGAGAAGAAGCGATGGTACAGGCAGGCGTCTCCTGGGCAGCGGGGACAAGAGGGGCTGCGACCTGGGTGGGCACGACGCTCCCCAAGGGCGACCAGAGATAGGGGGTGGGGAGAGCTGGGAGGGAAACAGGGTGCACAAATGTGGGGCGCCGAGTCAGCGGAAAGCGTCCCGACTGCCCCTGACCGAGATTGGCTCAGAATGAAAGGGACGGCAGGGGGTGGGGGCGGGGTGGAAGGTTCGGGAAATGACAATATTTGTACTAGGGAGGAAAGGAAACAGGAGCGTCAGCAGCAGGGGCTGGGGGACGCGGGAGAGCTGGGGGAAAGCGGACTCGCGGCGGCGAGGCGGCAGGCGGGCGCGGGCCAGGCGAGGGGCGGCCCGGCCTGGACCGCGGTGCCCAGGCGCGCCGAGCGGGCGCCACCGCGCACCGCGCGCCCGCGACTCGTCTGCGCCCCTGGAACCGCGTCCGCAGCTCCCCGCCGTGTCCCGGCGTTCTGCTAAATCGCATGCCAGCTGGAGGACTCGCCACGCAGAGCCACGGAGAGGAGCACGGCGCACGGGGGGGGGGGTCGCCTTGGGGGGGGCTCCGCCGCCGCTGCCAGGTGCCCCTCAGCTGCCCTCGGGCGGGCGGGCAGCGCCCTCCGGAGCTGGGGGACGCCAGCACGGGTGTGCCGTCGTCCTGGACCCTCTTCCTTATGACTCTTGTTTTGTTTTTGTATTCCCAAAATAATTTACGTTATTTATTTAAAAATACATAAACTCCATTGCAATAGGTAGAATAATGGCCCTCCAAAGATGTTCACTTTTTAATTTCCAGAATCTGGAAAATATGTTCCTCCCCCCCCAAAAAAAAATGTGGAAGGACTTTGAAGACTTGATTAAGTTGAGGATTTTTAGATGGGGGATGACCCTGGACCGTCCGAGCGAATGCATTGTGCAGGAATGACCGAGCAGGCAGGAGGGGCGGGGACGGGGAGACAGGGCGGAGGTCGCAGCTACCTGTTTGCTTTGCAGGTGGAGGGAGGGGAGCGGGTCAGGGAGTGCGGGCAGCTTCCTGGAGGCGGAGAAGGCGAGAAGACAGATCCTTCCCGCGAGGCCCCGAGATGGAACCCAGTCCTGTAAACACCTTGGTTTCAGCCCAGTGAAGCCCATTTCAGACTTCTGACTTCCAGAACTGTAGGAGAATAATTTGTGTTGTTTTTAGACACTACATCTGTGGTAATGTATAGTAGCAATAGGAAACAAATAGATAAACACATGTGTTTTTAAAAAATAAGGAAAATAAATCACTTGTAATCCAGTTCCTAGAATGAACTCGTTTTTTTTTTTTTTTTTTGAGACAGAGTCTTGCTTTGTTGCCCAGGCTAGAGTGAGTGCTGTGGCGTCAGCCTAGCTCACAGCAACCTCAAACTCCTGTGCTCAAGCAATGCTGCTGCCTCAGCCTCCCAAGTAGCTGGGACTACAGGCATGCGCTACCATGCCCGGCTAATTTTTCTATATATATTAGTTAGCCAATTAATTTCTTTCTCTTTATAGTAGAGACAGGGTCTCACTCTTGCTCAGGCTGGTTTTGAACTCCTGACCTTGAGCAATCCGCCTTCCTTGGCCTCCCAGAGTGCTAGGATTACAGGCATGAGCCACCTCACCCGGCCAGAACTCATGGTTTTTAATATATATAATTTAGCAGTCTGATTAGCAGAACTGATGTGTGGTGCATTTGTAAAGGGCGAAATGTGGCCAGGCACAGTGGCAGTGGCTCACGCCTGTAATCCTAGGACTCTGGGAGGCCAAGGCGGGTGGATCATTTGAGCTCAGGAGTTCAAGACCAACCTGAGCAAGAGGGAGATCCTGTCTCTACCAAAAATAGAAAGAAGTTAGTTGGACAGCTAAAAATATATAGAAAGAGTTAGCTGGGCATGGTGGCACATGCCTGTAGTCCCAGCTACTCGGGAGGCTGAGGCAGTAGGATTGCTTGAGCCCAGGAGTTTGAGGTTGCTGTGAGCTAGGCTGACGCCACGGCACTCTAGCCCGGGCAACAGAGTGAGACTCTGTCTCAAAAAAATAAATAAATAAATAAAATAAAGGGTGAAATGCTACATAGCTAAGGCTGGTGTGTTCCCACAGAGAAACCCCAGTGATTCCACTGGCTAAGGTGGCCTCAAAGCTCATCTGGGTTTCCAAATACCATTGTCTGCTGAAAGGAATCAGGGCTCTCTGGAGAAATGGCAAATTCAGGGTTAATGTAGGAAAGGAGCTGGATAAACCCAGAATGTATTATTCTGGCAGACACTGAGCAAGTGCTCAAGGAGTGATAAGAACTTGTCAAAAGGACAAATGAAAGGAAGCGTGAAGGGACTCTCCTTGGCCAAATCTGGGATCATTTGAGCAACAATGACGATAGTATTGAATTATAACCCTTCTTACTTTATTATAATCAGTCTAAAGTAAGACTCCAGGAGTACATACTGATATAGTTACAGAAATGAAAAAATAAATAAATGAGGAGAAGGGAAAGCTCTTCCTTATGGTAAAATACCAACTAACAAATGTAGAAGAAATACCGGGGTGAGAAAATACCACTGGAACCACTATAGTAATAATTGTGTTGGGGAGAATAGTCAATGAATGCTAAATGGTGAAGAAAGTTTGAGAAACAGGATTTGTATAGGGTCTCAAACTATCTCCCCACAGGGAGATACTTACTAGCCACAAAGGAGTAGCCACAAAGGAGAAAATAGTAACTTTATAGTGGAGAAACCTGACAAACCTTAACTACGCAAGCCCAGTTAACATCACCAGTAACTACACAAATAGACATGTGCCTCTGGCATGCTGCAACAGAATGGCACAATAGTCCTTTCTGTGCTGCTCTTGCCAAAAGGCATAACTTGAATTCAACTGTGAGGAAATATCAAACAAATCAAATTGAGGAATGCCTTACAAAATAACTGGCCGATATCCTACAGAAATGTCAGTGTCATGAATGACAAAGAAAGGCTAAGGAACTGATCCTTATTAAAGGAGACTAAAGACGCTTGACAACTAAATGCAATATGAATTCTGGATACTTGGACCACAAAAAAATTGGGGTTTTCTTTCATTATCAAGCATATTAGTCATACTATTACATAGATGAACCTTGAGGACATTATGCAAAGTGAAATGATCTAGTCACAAAAGGACAAATATTGTGTGATTTCATTTATATAAGGTATCAAGATTAGTCAAACTCATAGCAACAGAAAGTAGAAGAATAGTGGTTACTGGAAGCTGGGAGGAGGGGAAATGGGAAGTTAGAGTTTGATGTGTCCAGAGTTTCAATTTGGGATGAAGAGGAAGTGCTAGAGATGGATAGCTATGAAGGTTGCATAGCATTGTGAATGTAATTAATGCCACAAATTGTGCATTTAATAATTGTTAAAATGGTACATCTTATGTTACATTTTATTACAAAAAAATATTTTTTTAAAAATTACAACTTTCAAATAAATTGACATTAACAGATGACAAAATTTGCTTAAGATCTGTAGATTATATAATAATGGTGTGCCAAAGTTAATTTCCTCATTTTGATAAATGTACTGTGGTTATGTAAGAAAATGTTTGTGTGCGTATATGTGTGTGTTTAAGAAACACACTGAAGTATTTAAGGGTAACAAGGCATCATGTCTACAATCTACTCCTAAATGGTTAAGAAAAATCAATACATACAAGTCATATATGTATGGTTAGAGGTGAAGAGAGTAATGACGAAGCAAATGTGGCAAAATATGAGCATTTGAGGAATGTGGGTGAAATGTTCATGGGAATTTGTTTAATACTATTGTTGTGGCATTATTGTAAGCCTAAAATTATTTCAAAATAAACAGTTTAAAAAATACAAAGAGGATCAACTAACTGAAATGGGACACTCTCTGGAAGAAATATAGTGTCTCATGCCTTAGGGTCAAGATGCAGTGAGCTGTCTTGGCAGCCGGGGCTCTGGGATGTCCTAAGGCAGAAGGGATAGGAACAAGGGATGCAGGGTCCCAGCCTCACTGGTGGGCCAAAAAGAGGCTGGGAGCTGTTAGAGAGGAATGCAGAGATGAGCCAGATCCCAGGACACAAGGTGGTCATGGGTTTGGTTCAGGTGGGCATCCATCCAAGGAGTTCTAATGGGAAAGGGGAGGCAGAGAAGCCAGGAGGCTGATGAAGGTCTGTACTGCCAGTCCTGGTGCTGGGGGCATTGGGATGGTGCTCAAAAGCACCCCCTTCTCCCCCTACCACACACACAACATAGGAGAATCTCACCGACTTAGTGATGAGTAAAGTCAATTATGTCCACACTATATGTGTCTATTCATGTAAAGCTCAAACACATGCAGAACAAATGAATGGTGACAAAACTCGTATCCATGTGCACGGAGAGTGGGAATTTGGTGGGCTTCTATATGTTAATCTGGGTGTTGTTTTCAATTTATCAAGATACGCACTTAAATTTTGTGCACTTTTTCCTCAATGTGTTAATCCTCCATTTAAAAAGGTTTATCCTCACCCCCACCTTGGCATACAGCACTGAGGCTGCATCCATCAATAGAGATTCGATGAACCTTGTTTGTTATTTTGTTGCTAAGCAACACAGTCTAAGCTGCACAACCAAGTGACGCCAACCATTAGCAGCAGACGTGGGGGATGTGCTAAATCAAGGCCCCAAGAGTGATGGCCTGTGTACAATTCCCACTCCCAGCTCCCATTTTGCTCTTGGAGGTGGGGTATGGGGGCTGGGGGGCTTCCAGCAGCACAGAACAAGCACAAGGCCTGGCCCCTCCTGGCGTGGGTGTCCGCTGCTGGGAGCCACTCACCCCTCCTGCCTCTGCCTACTGCATCCATCACCATGGCAACCACTTCCCCAGTACTAGGGCTAAAATGAGGCTCTGTGGGTGTCTTGGCAGTGATTGGAGGTCTCCCCTGCTGTGGAATGGAGTGGCCTGATCAGGAAACTGATGAGTCACTGCAGGGAAAGACCGATACTTGCTGGACAGGTACAGATCTGAGGCTGGTGGACAGGTCTCAGAGTGTGGTGAAGGTTGGCTGAAGGCAGGGGCGGTCAGGACATCAACAGAAAGACCTAAGGACCAGTTAAAACTAAAACCATGTGGGAATAAAGACCACCCAGATGAGAACAAAGAAAGGCTATTCAGAGCTTGCTGTGCAAAAGGATTCGGGCCACCCGCCCCTTGTGTTTGGCAGAGACTCAAAGGCAGGCAGAGGAGTGGGAAAGCTTCATAGTGGAAGAATGAAAGGCTCCTGGTGTGCCCTGATTGGAAGCAGTTGGTGGGGGACACTGCAAATGGCTAACTAGAAGCAGGGCAGCCCATGTGATTGGGGGCCTATTTGGCTTTCTCTGGCTGGTCCTAAATTGGAAGCAGCAGCAAAGTAGCCAGGAAGCTGGTAGTTATTAAGTACTGGCCACTTTGGGCAGATTGCTGCAGAGGTTGTGGTTTGGCTTCCTGGACTGGTTGTAGCAGATTGTGGGTCCGAGTTCTATTGTTGTATATGGTCTAGCCATTGTCTGTTTGTATATTCAGTCTCTTAGTGAATACCCAGAAGTTGGACTGGTCAAGAGAGAGGTCTCTACAATTTTATTAATAACAAAGTGGGGCACTCTGCTGTATAGGGACACAGTTTTGACGGCTACGCCAGGAAGAGTGGGACATGGAGCTTCTCAATAACTGGTTAAAATTTAAATGAAAAATACTGTTATGATTATGGTCAATCTCTGTTGTGGGGCACTCTGCTGTATAGGGACACAGTTTTGAGGTCTACGCCAGGAAGGGTAGGACATGGAGCTTCTGAATAACTAACTAAAATTTAAATGAAAATTTCTGTTATGATCATGGTCAATCTCTATTGGTGCAAGTGTGAACTCAAGTGTCAGAAGCCTGGACTTATGACTGGGGCAGAGAGTGGCAAGTAGGTTGAGGGGCCAGGGGTAGAAACTCAGCACCTGTGAGTACCAGGGGAGCAGAGATTTGCCCTCCCCAGGGAAGGGAGGGATGGGCCAGTGGGCAGACTGGCCACTCCCCGTAGAACTCTGTGTTTGAGGGAGGAGCAGTTCTCCAAAAGAAAGGTGGATGTTATGCTCAGTAGGAGTGGGAAGGAGGACTTCACAGACAAAAATAACATGTACACATATTCCTATGTATGTACACATATTCCTATGTATCTTTTTATTCGGACAAGGTCTCACTCTGTTTCTTCAGTAGAGTGCAAAGACATCACCATAGCTCACTGCAGCCTCAAACTCCTGGGCTCAAGTGATCCTCCTGCCTCAGCCTCCCAAGTAGCTGGAGCTATAGGCATGCCTCACCATGCCCAGCTAATTTTTAAAATTTTTTGTAGAGATGGGGTCTATGTTGCTCAGGCTGGTCTTAAACTCGTGGCCTCTCCTGGCCTTAAGTGATCTCCTGCCTCAACCTCCCAAAGTGCTGGGAATACAGGCTTAAGCCACTATACCCAACCTCATATGTAATTCTTAATACAACTATAATTTTCTTTGGGGACAGGAATCGGGTCTTAGATCTGCCTAACTTGCTTATTTTGGGGCCTAACATAACATATGACACAGAATAAGTACTCAAAAGGTGTTTGATAATAATTGTCTGCTATAACAGAATATTGTAGACTGGGTGGCCTAAACATCATAGGGATACTAATCCCATCAATGGGGACCCCACCCTCATGACTCATCTAAATACAATTACCTCCCAAAGGTCCCATCTACAAATACCATCATATTGGGGAGTAGGATTTTAACATATGAATTTTGGGGAAAGGGGAACACATTCAGTCCACAGCCATAATAAAGACATGTAAAAATATAACAAGAGAAATTCAACTTTAGAGCTTAATGATTTCCATGAACAAAGGAGATATGCCAGGTAATCCCCCAAAATTCCTTTGGACTCCATATGTCTAAGATAAAAACTTTCAGGAAGAGTTTCACTTTGGAGCAAATATACAATTTCAGGTTAGAGGCCAACATAGCAGATGAAAATGTATAGTCTCTCCTCAGTCTCCATGGGAGATTGGTTTCAGGACCTCAAAAAGCAAAATCCATGGATGCGGAACCCACGAACACAGAGGGCTGACTGTATATGTAAAGGGATTCGTCAATTAGAAAGATACTCATCTGTGGCCTAGGAAGCTGATCCTAAGAACTGTCGTAGCCTTGTGTGGCGCAGATTAAAACCCTAGGCTCAGCTACAGCTGTTGGAGTGACCGAGACAACACCGAAGTCTAACGGTGATGAATAAGGCATCTGCAAGCCTGAAGACTTTCTAACCTGCTGTACTTGTTTCCTGTGGCTGCTGTAACAAGTTACTATGAACAGTGAAGCTTAAAGCAACAGAAGTTTGTTCTCTCACAGTTCTGGAGTTGAGAAGTCTGAAAATAAGGTGTTGGCAGGGCCACATTTCCTTCAGAGGCTCTGAGGACAATCCATTCCTTGGCTCTCTCAGCTTCTGGCACGGCTGGCATTCCTTGGCCTCTGGCTGCATTGCTCCAGTCTCTGCTCTGTCTTCCCACTGCCTTGTCCTCCTCTGTGTGTCTCAAATCTCCCTCTGCCTCATTCTTAGAAAGACACTTGTCATTGGCTTTATGATCCTCCTGGATAATAACCCAGAATGGTCTCTTCATATCAAGATCATTAATTGAATTACATCTTCGAAGATGTTTTTCCCAATAAGGTAACATTCACAGATTGTGGAGGTTAGAAGATGGATATATTTTTTGGAGAAGGGCACCATTTAACCCATTAGAACTACGTCCCAAAGGCAACAACATGGAGACATTCATAGTTTACTCCTGAAAATGCATGCTGAGTGTCACAGAGCTCCCATGATGTCCTGGAGCTAGGCGCATGGATTCACAGGAGGCAGCCCAGCATCCACCCTCAGAGATGGGATTTATTGCTACCGTGAGGTGATCTCATTTAGCCTGGGAAACCCAGTGTAGCTTCAGGTGATTCCTGGGTTAACGGAACCTCTCAATGTGGATGTAGTCAATGCTGTAGAATAAATGATTGTATCTCCCCAAATTCATATGTTAAATGCCCACCCCCTCCCAAGGTATTAGGACATAAGGCCTTTGGGAGGGGAATACATCATTAGAGTAGAGTGGGATTAGTGGCCTTAT
>VSMD01062261.1:0-30236 GCA_008750895.1 Mirza zaza | reverse complement strand
TGCTGTCAACATTTCAAAAGGTTCATTTCTTACTGTCTGTCTTTTATATGTAACTTCCATTTTCATGATTCTAGTTAAGTCTGAACCAGTGAATTTTTTTTTTTTTTATTTTTAAAAAGAAATTGAAATATCTTTATTACTGCTAAAGAGGCTATTAAAGAACATGGCTTGGGTCTGGTTGCCAACTGGGCATATAATACTCCCTTTAAGTGAACTTTCTGCACCTGTGACTTTTTAAATTTGTTATTTCCACCTGCTGGTTGATGTTTCTGCTGATGATGGAAGGTCTATCATTACCTCAGATTTAACATATGTCTAAAATCAAACTTGACTATTGATCAAGTTTTTATTTTCAATATTTTGAGGCATTAATATCCTTACACTTGAATCCTTTGACTTCTCTCTCCAGTCTACAATTTGGTCTGAAATCTTTAAAAGATATTTTATTTCTAGCTACTCTTGCATTAAATTCTTAGATATGTCCTTAGTTTATTTTTACATACTAGGATAATTATAATCCCCATATTTATAGGTTTCTCATTTCCATTCTAACCTGTACTTGGTACCAGGTTATTTTTGTAAAATACTCCTTTGATCATATTGCTAGTCTCCTAAAATATTTTAAATTATTCTTCACTGCTATCAAAGTCCCAGTGTTTTCAACTAAAATGCCACTACTGGAAAAAAAGAAGTAAGTGATGTTTTCATGTTCTTACTCTATCCACCGCTTGTAGTTTTAATTTGATCTACTTCTTTCTCTTCTGATTCCCCTAGCCATTTGAAATATTCTCTTCCCATATGTCAGGTTACTGAAGAACTGATTTTCCTAGCCTAAAATGATCTTGTCTTCTTAGTTCCTACTACTGTTCATTTGAAAATTAGTCAAATACTTGTAGCAACATCTTTTATTGAAAGGTATTTAAGTGGTTTATCTTTTTTTTTTTTCACTTGATTGCTTATAGAGGCCAGGATATAGATTCCATATAAGTTCTGTGAGGCTGGGTGCAGTGGCTCATGCCTGTAATCCTAGCACTTTGGGAGGCTGAGGATCACTTGAGGCCAGGAGTTTGAGACCAGCCTGAGCAAGAGCAAGACCTGTCTTTACAAAAAATAGAAAAATTAGCCAGGTGTGTTGGTGCACACCTTGTAGTCCCAGCTAAAGTAAGAATGGTGGTTACCAGGGGCTTGGGAGAAGGGGGAATGGGAAGTTATTGGTTAATGGGTATAGAGGTTTTGTTTTATAAGATGAAAAGAGTTATGGAGATGAATGGTGGTCATGGTGGTATAACATGGATGTATTTAATACCACTGAACTGTATACTTGAGAATGATTAAGATGGTATATTTTTTGTTAATGTGTATTTTACCACAATTAAAAAAATTAGGTCAGAATATTTTAGCAAGTAAAATTGTCATCTATTTAATTATGGCTTGATTTGTAATTTAATATAAAGTGTATCAAAAATATTTTCAGTTTTTAAACTTAGGATTATTAAAAGACTTTCATTTAAAAATATTGCTAATAGAAAATGTACATATTCCAGTATCAGGACAGGCTTAATTCTATGAGTCTGTTGGGTATGAAAGAAGTCCTAAATTATCTTTTAGTTTTGAAGTATCATCTCTAAGCATGCTTATCTTGTATGTAAGCTAGCATCTACTTGTATTCTTGAATGTGGTGGCAGCTTATATTTACTCTGCATTTGTCACTAACAAAATAAAATTTTTCCTTTAAATTTGTTTATATTTGAGAAGAATGATTCAAATTTTTATTCTGTTGATGCTTTAGGCATTCTCATCTTAATATGTTTCTTTTTTTAAAAGAAACTTTTGGCAAACCTGTGTTTTCTAAATCTTACATGTGAAAATAATTTCAGTTTCAGCAAGTTCGGGAGCAGATGGAGGCAGAGATAGCTCACTTGAAGCAGGAAAATGGTATACTGAGAGATGCTGTCAGCAACACTACAAACCAACTGGAAAGCAAGTATGTTTCCAAATGCTTTATTTTTAATTGAATGGCAGAAAGATTTTCTTGATTCATCAAAATGGTGTTTGATAGTAATTAGACTTTTGTTTCTTACATTTATTTCTAAAATGAGTTACTTTTCAAAAATTCTCTTTTGTTGTGTGAAGAACTTCTTCAGTTATATATAAACTTTATATATTATACCAAATTATATGTTTATATTTATTAATGTGTATTATATATTATATATAAACATGTATATTATATAAACTATTATATACTAGTGCCAACAGTGGGATAATCTACAAATTTAATAAGATTTAAACCATCTCTCCCCTTCCACAGTAGTTCCCAAGCTTCATTATTCTAAAAAAGCATCTGACATGCTAGTTAAAAAGCATATTCCTGAGTCCTATCCCTAAAAGATTATGATTTAGTCGGGTGGAACCTAGGAATCAGCATATTAAGACACATCCCTTATGATAGTGATGTCGTTGGCTCTGGAGCAATACTTTGAGAAATAGTACCACAGAAAGACTAATAGTATGATTATACAGTGTAAGCACCCTGACTGATTGATTTTAATAGGTGTCAGAAGACCACTTTGAGGGTGTCACTGTTTGTTTATTTTTTTTGAGACAGAGTCTCACTCTGTTGCCCAGGCTAGAGTGCTGTGGCATCAGCCTAGCTCACAGCAACCTCAAACTCCTGGGCTCAAGCAGTCCTTCTGCTTTAGCGTCCCAAGTAGCTGGGAGTACAGGCATGCTCTACCATGGCTGGCTAATTTTTTGTATATATTTTTAGTTGGCCAATTAATTTGTTTCCATTTTTAGTGGAGACAGGGTCTTGCTCTTGCTCAGGCTGGTTTCGAACTCATGACCTTGAGCAATCTGCCTGCCTTGGCCTCCCAGAGTGTTAGGATTACAGGCGTAGCCACCGCATCCAGCCTGGTGTCACTGTTTATGTTCATGAGTTTGTGGTCATCTATTTTTCTTGATATTTTATAGTGATTTTAGATTTTGTGTAACTGCTGTTAGAATTATGTAGTGGATTACACTTAGCTAAACTTCAGTGTTAGTAATCACTCGTGTTCCTTTTCAGTTGGCTATAAATGGAATTACTAGCTTAACAAAACTAATATATGTTTTATCTGTTCCTTATATAATAATAATGGAAGGTTCCTAATCTAGTTACTGTTTTCAGGCAGTCTGCAGAACTAAATAAACTGCGCCAGGATTATGCTAGGTTGGTGAATGAGCTGACTGAGAAAACAGGAAAGCTACAGCAAGAGGAAGTCCAAAAGAAGAATGCTGAGCAAGCAGTTACTCAGTTGAAGGTGATGTAGTCCCACCTTTATGTATCATTTCATGAATAATGTCAGTATTTAATTTGATGACCTTAAATGTGTATATAGGTTTGAGAAATACAGTTTAGGCTTAATGGACCTGTAATCTAACTGCTTCGCCCTGATGAAAAAAAGCATGTACCCTAATAAATGAATTGAACATAGGCTTGAATTTGAAGTTAAAGATTGTTTGAAGATATGAAAAATGAAATTAGCTGATTGACAAGTATAAGTAGTAGAATTTTATCTTGTGAGGGGTTAGGATCTACATGTGTAAGGCAGAAATCATGTAGTTAAAATTACCTTTATCATCACTTTTATCATCCATAACTTGGATTTTTCAGTAAGTCCAGTAAAACCTATTCTTTTTTTCCAACATTGTAATAGGCGGTTTTCCTTTGCTTTGAGCACAAGATCAACTAATGCCCCAGTGGCTTACACTTGAGCTGTGGTATACAAAAATCACATGCTATATGTTTAGGCATCAGAATGATATTTGGTACAGTGAGATGCTCATACTGTGAAGAGATGCATGGGATTACTTAGGCTGACTGAGGGAGGAGCAGATTAATTTATATGCGCTCTGGAGCGTATGCACATTGAGTGAAATGATAAGTAGAATTGTCTGTTTCTCTTTTTATTGAGGAAGAGATTTGTCGAAAGCACAGTTTAATTTGTGTAAGTTAAATACAACCTCACTGTATGAGACAGATTCTTACCTATGTTGGTTCAGTCATATCTTGATACTATTCCAGAGCAGGAGTTAAAAGGGCTTTGAGAATAATTGAGTGTGGAAAATAGTGTAACTTTTGTGGGTTTTTTTGTGCGTTTTCTTGGGTCCTGTGGGAGATCAATATAAGTGTCCTATCTTTTATTTAATATTGGTCTTGCTGGTAGGTTTACTGCTGACATAGATATGGAAGTCAGTTCTATGTGTATGGATAATACATAAATGACATTGAAAATTATAGTCATAATTGAAATGTTGTACTACAAAGGTGTCTTAAAAGTTGCCATACATAGGGAAAATGGGAAATTGTAGCTAAATGTATATTTATTTACAAAATATTCATTACAAAATTTTACAGAATTTTTCCAAATTTGGTTTAAGGGTTTCCAAAGGAAAAATTTTGTAATGAATATTTTATAAATGTACATTTAGCTACAATTTTTTCCCCTATGTATGGTGACTTTTGGGATGCCATGTATAAATATCCCTACCTCAAAATACGAATTTTAGGTACTTAGCTTTAGCAATAAACATACCATCCTGTCTTTTATAATAGGAACTTATCAGTTGAAGGAAGATTAATAGAAAACAGGTCATAGCTAAGTGGCTCAGGTATGTACATATTAGTAGCGATCTTATCCAAACTTACCACAAATACTGAGTTTCTGAAATAATCTCTAATCTGTAAATCCTGTATGTTGGAGGATAGGATTGCTGTGGCTAATAAATAAGTGACTTTTAGACAGTCATATTGCCTAGCAATAAGCAGATTTGTGACACAATAGTAAAGGTAGAGGATTTTTTTTTAAAGTTGAAATTCCTTGTTTGTGCTCATTTATCTTTCTCCCTTTTACAATATCAAGGTTCAACTACAAGAAGCTGAGAGAAGATGGGAAGAAGTTCAGAGCTACATTAGGAAGAGAACAGCAGAACATGAGGCAGCACAACAAGGTAAGGGAAAGGAGGTATTCATGTAAACTTGGTATATAGTTTTGGGTAAAATTTCCTTTCTTCTCCATCTGTGAAGAAAGTGTAATTTGGCTTTTTGGTGATAGCTCAATAAAACTAGTTTGTATACTTTTGAGAATATCTTTATTTTTTTGTCCTTTGTTAGGGTTAAGTAAGCTACCCACTAGCATTGCCTGAAATGTTAAGTGGCAGGCAAAATTATAGTACATAATAGGGTAATGGGAACCTCACTTTGTTTGGTTCTTTTATGTAGTTATTTTCTTTTGTTCTTTGATTAAATCTTTATTTTTTGTTTCTAAGACAAGACTCATGTCCTATGCTGTGAAGAGAAAAGTAACAAGATCATTACCATCCCAAGTAGTTTACTTAAAACTGCCCACTTAATAAATGCTGACTTTTACTACTCATTTATTCTTTTTTGATGGAGTACCTGGGAGATATGGAAGTGTGTGTTGTGTGTTTTATTTATGTCTCCACTGTTCCCTTTTCTCCCATGAAAGGTAAGCACAGTGGCTTACGCCTGTAATCCTAGCACTCTGGGAGGCCAAGGTGGGCGGATTGCTTGAGGTCAAGAGTTCAAAGCCAGCCTGAGCAATACCCCGTCTCTACTAAAAATAGAAAGAAATTAATTGACCAACCAAAAATATATATACAAAAAATTAGCTGGGCATGGTGGCACATGCCTGTAGTCCCAGCTACTAGGGAGGCTGAGGCAGGAGGATTGCTTGAGCCCAGGAGATTGAGGTTGCTGTGAGCTAGGCTGACGACACGGCATTCACTCTAGCCTGGGCAACAAAGTGAGACTCTGTCTCAAAAAAAAAAAAAGAAAGGTAAGCACAGCTGCTGTAGGAGCATGCAAGAGGAGAAGTGGTAGAGAATCAATGAAGGTTTTCTAGAGGAGATAATTCCTACCCTAAGATGAGTGCAAGTAAGTAGGCAAAGGAAGAGAGGTTTGTAAAATGTAATGTTCTGTTACAGATTTGCAGAGTAAATATGTGGCCAAAGAAAATGAAGTACAGAGTCTGCATAGTAAGCTTACAGATACCTTGGTATCAAAACAACAGTTGGAGCAAAGACTAATGCAGTTAATGGAATCAGAGCAAAAAAGGGTGAACAAAGAAGAGTCTCTACAAATGCAAGTTCAGGTACCTATTTTTCCTTCTTTAAAAAAAATAAAGATGGCCAATGATTAGATCTGTATGTCCAGAAGAGAGAACAATGTCTGCCTTCTCCTAATTCTGGAGTGGTGATGAATAATTATAACTTCATCTTCGAGCACTTGTCACAATACTACCACATGTTTGAAGATATGCTCACCACAGTCCTATGCTCCTTGTATTATATTAGGAATAGAATAGCATATCCTTAATTTTTAACTTACAAATTAACTCAGAATGTCTAATTATTGTTTAAAATAATGCCTTTTGGAATTTAAGAATGCCTTTTTAAAGATAAACAGGTATATCTGCAACTCATTGTGTTCATATACATTGGGATAATCATTAGCACACTTTTTTCTCTCTTTTTGATTGCTATTTATGAAAGGATATTCTGGAGCAGAATGAGGCTTTGAAAGCTCAGATTCAACAATTCCATTCCCAGATAGCGGCCCAGGTAATGGTGCTTTCTTATTGCTTATCATTAATAATAACTTCCCAGCCATTTAAATAGCCTGAGTACTTGTTGAATGCCAAGCACTGGGTTAATAGTTGGGAGGCTAGTCAATGAATAAGCAAATGATGATCCTGAGTGTTAAAAACTCTGATAATTACGTACAAGGCTGTGGGAAAACAATAAGAAAGAAATCCAAGTTCAAGTAATTGGAAAGGGGTAGGGATAGAGAACTTTTATCATGGGAGGAAAAAATATGTCCTCTATCCTGTCACAAAACAGGGAATTGGCCAAATGATGTCTAGAATAGTGGTTTATGTATTAAAGGTGTTCATTAAATATTGACTAGTCATGGCAAAACCTCATATTATACTTCAGTTTAGTTAGTGGTAAACCTTCTAAAGTCGTGCAAGTGGTATTGTAAGACTTGTTATTCTTTGGCAACATATTCTGTGATGTGAAATACACACGCATATGTATATGTGGATATATATATATATGGACATATATGTATGTTTTCAGAGTATAAATATGACATTAAGAAAAAAAGAGTGAAAACTTCCGAGTACTTGCTTCCATAATATACATACTGTGAGTTGTAGTTTCAGTTCTTTAGCTGTAAAATTCTAAAAGTTATTTGCAGCAAAAAGTATTAGCTTAGAATAGAAGTCTGGCTTTTCTGTGTAAAAAGTGATTTTAACATTAAAAACTTGTTTTTAAGGTTCACACAAGTTCACGTAAACATTTTTTTCCTAACTGCTTTCTTTGTAGAAACTGGTCTAAAACTAATTGGAATAGAGTTACTTAATATAGGAAAGGATGTTGGTGTGGGTATACATATATATGTGAATTATTAATTCAAATTGGATTGAGATCTGTGTTTATCAGCTGAGAAGCAGCTCTAGAAAATTTATAAGGAATTAAATACTTAGAGAATGCTATAAGTATCTTTTATAAAGTAAAGATGAGCATGGATATTACCAAGGTGTACTTAATTATCTTAATCATGAAGTGGATCATTTCATTAAATTGTTACTAAGGAAAAGAAGAAAAGAAGCACAGGGATGAAAAGTGGCCTTTGTGGATGTTTTCCTTATGTATTGGTTGATGGTCAGTTATATAGTTTCCAAGCCTGTCAACTGTTTTATTCTAAATGTCTTGTTATATGTAATTTCCTAATACTGGCTGTTGGTGATCAAACTTGCTTTCAGACTGATAGCTACTCTTTGTTGAATCCTCACCATGGGCCAGATACTTTCTTAACAACTTTATATACATTATTTTCTTAATTTTTAAAGCTCTATTTTGATGATTGTACAACTTTTAAGCTTTCTCTTAAATGCTTTTATATGACACTGTTTTTCTTTTAGACCTCCGCTTCAGTTCTAGCAGAAGAATTACATAAAGTGTAAGCCTGCCTTTCCACACTTCTCGTATAATTGTGTAATCACCACTAACTGATACTTGCTAGATGCAACACTTATGATTAACTTTATACTCTGACCTATTTAGAAAATTCTCTGAACTAGATTTGGAGCAACTTTTTTTTTACCCCTTCCCCTTAGTGAATTGGGTCCCTAAAAACACCTTCTGTTTTTATTTATGTCTTTATCATAAAAAGAGTTGGGGAAATTTTCTTTCATTTGAATGTTAGCAATTATTTGGAAGAGGTAATTGTGTTTTAAGAATAGGGAAAGTAGTTTTTGTATCTAATAAGTAGTTGTAGCTACCCTGTCTAGCCATGTCGTAGTATACCCAAAACAAAGTTTAATGTTTTTTGTGTTATATAATTTTGCATAGACATTGATCACCAGAGTTCAGAAGACCTGAAATCTGGTTTTGACATTGCCAGCCTTTTAAGCTTAATTAACCTCTTTGATCTCGAGTTTTAAATAGGGGTTTGTATTTTAAGGAGTTACAGTAAGCATATGATAGATGAAATAAGCTTTAAAATGGAAGGAACAGTTATGAGAAACTACTTAAGTAAGGATGATCCTATTTAAGACTTTTAATCCTTTGATTTGTGACTTAATGTTTATTGAATGTACAAGTAAGTGTCTTTCCTTTTAAAGGATTGCAGAAAAGGATAAGCAGATAAAACAGACTGAAGATTCTTTAGCAAATGAACATGATCATTTAACAAGTAAAGAGGAGGAACTTAAGGTATAGTAATTTGTATAAATTTTATAGAACTCAAAATTGAATTACCTTGATCCTTATAATCCTTGTGAATATATATGAAGAATGGAAAATTCTGTAGCACTCACTTGA
This sequence comes from Mirza zaza, assembly GCA_008750895.1. Classification (NCBI taxonomy): domain Eukaryota; kingdom Metazoa; phylum Chordata; class Mammalia; order Primates; family Cheirogaleidae; genus Mirza; species Mirza zaza. The sequence continues at coordinate 21,344 of VSMD01062261.1, read as the reverse complement.
AATGTGTCTGTCTCTTTTCTAAACTAGAAAATTCTCTAGCTCTGTAAGAGGAAAAATTCAAAGGGCTTTTCATAATTTGCAATAATTTTATGGGAAATATGCTAAATAACAGGAATTGGTGGAGTTTTTCTTTCTGATCTAGTAAATTTGTAATTTAAGACTTTTGCTTAATTGTTAGGTAGAAGAGCTGTTTTACAGACTTTAAAGTCTATTATATTAAATATTTCTAATATTCCTTTTTCTTTTTCTAGGATATACAGAATATGAATTTCTTATTAAAAGCTGAAATACAGAAATTACAGGTCCTGGTAAATGAACAGGTAGATCTTTATTGCTTTTGAGCATTTACCCTAGAATTTCAACGTGTCTGTTCTTACTTTCATTGATACTATGGGACCTAATTCTATTTGTGTAAATAGTTACTTATATTTGGCTGTATGATGTGAAAGCCACTTTTCTTTGCCCATGATTCTCATAACCTACCTAGATTTTACTATTGTTATTTAAAATTAATGTTTGATTCAATGATCGATCACTTCTGAGATCAGAGGAGTCAGTTAAAACAATCTTAATGTGCCGGCTTATTTAGCCTTCTGCCATTTAATCCAAAAAGGATATACCTTTTATTAAGATAAAAGTTGATCAGTGAGAAGTAAAAATATTGGACAGCAAAACATGTTACAGAAATGTATGATATTCTTGTGACTTTACTACAAATATAGGAACATATAACTTTTTTAATATGTAAAAGTAAGTGAAAGAATAGTTTTCACCACTTCCTGAGAAATGATAATAATTCTCATCCCATTCCAAACACAGGCTGCTGCTGCACATGAATTGGAGAAGATGCAAAAAAGGTGACTAAAGTAATGCTGCGCATAGTACTCATAGATTTATATTCAAGTATAATTGTTGCAGAAAATATTGCTGTTTATAACTGATGGTTGTGCTCATGATTTATGAAGACTTGGCTGAATGTATGAAGTATTTTTTTAATGGATGGTTTTTTTCCTCATAGTATTCATGTCAAGGATGATAAAATAAGATTGCTTGAAGAGCAGCTACAACGTGAACTTTCAAACAAAATGGAAGAATTTAAGGTGTGTAATTAGCTTATAGATTTAGTTTTCTTGTATTATTTTCATTGGAATCTAGAAATACTACTTTTTATATGAAGTCACTCTGAAACAATATTTCTGTAGTTTATTTATACAAACAATGATTTTATAATAGACTTTTTGCCTAGATTATTCTATCTGTTCTTATAATAGATTTTGGAGATTTATTTTGCCCCAACCTTTTCTCAGCAATTTCAGCTAGTAGTTTATATTTGTGACTGTTTGTTTCAGTTGTTGCTGTAGTGCTAGTTTCTGGTCATGGCCAACCAGTTGCTAGGGTGCATCTCAATGTCCAGTGAGATTTGAATTTTTATGTCAGTATATAATTCACTTGTCACTTTATGAATATTAAAGCAATAATATGCATTTTTTCAAAAACCCATTCAAATGATTGCTTTATTGCCTTTTTTTCTTAAAGAAATAGTAAATTGAGATTGTTTTTTCTAGATTTTAAATGACCAAAACAAAGCATTAAAGTTAGAAGTTCAGAAGCTACAGACTCTTATTTCTGAACAGGTAAGGCTTTTCATGAATTACAAGGTAGAAATAACCAGTATATAACAAAATCTGGTTCTTCTTAATAACCAATTCCCTAATCGATACATTTTGTTTAAGCTTAGATATGTCTGTTAATTGCATTTCTATTCATCTTGTATTTAAATTAAGGAAATTTTTTTTTAATTTTAGCATATTATGGGGGTACAAGTGTTAAAGTTATAAATTAAGGAAATTTTTCCCCCTGAGATGAAGTTAACCTGCTTGTAAGCACTTTTGGGGGGGAGTATAATAGAAGGCATAAAAAGAATTTTTGATATATTTGGCTCTTAGGATAAAAGTCCTGTCTTCGACTTTTGGAGCCCCAACCTTTTCTTTTACGCAGCAGAGTGTCTTAGAATGAGTTTGAAACTTATTTTATTTACTTATTTTTTTTGAGACAGAGTCTCACTTTATTGCCCAGGCTAGAGTGGGTGCCATGGCGTCAGCCTAGCTCACAGCAACCTCAAACTCCTGGGCTCAAGCAATCCTGCTGCCTCAGCCTCCCAAGTAGCTGGGACTACAGGCATGTGCCACCATGCCCGGCTAATTTTTTCTATATATATTAGTTGGCCAATTAATTTCTTTCTATTTATAGTAGAGATGGGGTCCTGCTCTTGCTCAGGCTGGTCTCGAACTCCTGAGCTCAAATGATCCGCCCACCTCGGCCTCCCAGAGAGCTAGGATTACAGGTGTGAGCCACCGAGCCCGGCCAAGTTTGAAACTTATTACCAGCACTTAAAAGCTGAGTGATATTGATCAAATAGCTTAATGTTTTCAATACTTCTCATTCCAAGTCTTTCACATGGAGATTGTACTTATAAGGTTGTTAGATTTAAATGGAGAAACTTTTGTATATTGCTTAGCCTAGTGCTTTGTGTACCTTAGATATTTAAACCTTAATTCGTTTCCCTTAGAGTATTTATTTTTTCCATCTCATCTCTACCCTCTATCACCACCACTCTTCTTTCTAATATATATTTATAGCAAACCACCAAAACTATAGCAACTTTGAATAAGCATGGTTCCTTAAACTAGAGCCCCATGATATCTATTCTCTGGCTATTCCTAAATGTTACCTTCATAGTCTTCTCCTACATAATTTATTCAAATTATAATTTTAAAAAATATTCTAGAAACTCTTGATTTTAGATGATACATTACAATACAGAGTTTGCGTGTTTCTCCCTAATGTTAAGTTTTGGGAATGTACTTTTATTAGAAGCTGAAATGTAATCTATTGCAAATGATAACACTTCTTCTAGCAGTTGCATGCATTCTTTATTTTAAAATACACGTTTATGCAGTTATGAAATTGGTGTAAGTAATTGTGTCTCTGGAATTATTTTGTTAACATCTATTAACTTGCCAAGAAGCAATCCACTTATTCTCTCCCCATATGATATTAAGTGGTTTGTGTAATCTTTATTACTTTGTATATGCTTTATCCTTGTTAACTGAAGGGAACAAGGAGAAAAGGTTGAAAGGATGATATTTAGTGTAAATGGTATTTAAGTCATATTTTTAAGTCTTATTTTCCTTTCTGGTATAGCTTATAGATATAATATTTCATTCCCTTTCTTTCCCCCAATTTACGGTGTCTGAAATAGGGACATATCTTGCTGTCTTTGCAGCTTAGTTGGCAGCGTTTTTAATTTTTAGTGTTAAATATTAGTTGTGAGATGCAACTTTGATGATGGATTAGATAAAACTTGGATTAGATAAAATATAACATATATTTTGTTGTTGTGTACTTCTTACTGGAAAAGCGGAATATAGTTTTTGTGTTAGTTACCAGAGATTCTGAAACATCTATTTCAGTATATGAAGTTTTAAACCTCCTAAAATTAACTTTGTGGAGGTAAAACAAATACCTAGAAACTGTCCTAGAATTCTAGTATTCTAGTACTATCCAGGTGCTGGCAACTCTTACCTAGCTATAAACAGAAAACCTGAATCTTTGAAAAATGTTTCAACTTCTGTTTTTTACTAAAAATGATATTCTCCATCAATCAACAAGAGTGAAACCACCAGCCTTAAAATTTTCCTTTAAGATCCTATGATGCCTTAAGAAATACCATTCTAATATCATGTAAAATTCCCAATCACATTTGTGGGAGTTAATATATAGTTTTTACAAATTCCCTTACTGTTATCTTTTTGAATCAGACTTCCATCTACTGTAAGGTTTCTGTGCTCTTTTAGATGTTTTATTAAAATGACAGTTTTTCATATGAGATGAGTTTTTGTTATGAAGAGTAGTTAACAGTCCACAGAACAAAATTTTATAGCCACTTTTTTGGATTTATTTAAAAGAATTATTTGATAAGAGAGGAAACTCATTTTGTGGTTCTAATTTAACATCTGCAGTTGGGTAATTCTTAGAATTGTTCTTCTATTCCTGAAAGCTTTTTTGTTTTTTTAGTCTAGAAAGCATATGTCTGTGATGTTATGGTTTTAGTTGTAGTTGTGACTTAATCTCTTTCATCTTGGCAGACCAAAGAACCAACTTTGCAGCTTTTTCTCTAGTTATTTTTATTGCTATTGCTAGTGAGAGAAGAAGTAAAGATTAGTATAATTTTAATTTCTTTCATTTCTACCTTTTTTAACCCCTTCCTACCCAGCAGTCAGAATTCCAAGTGACAGTTGAGAGATGAACAGTTTAGTTAAATTTCAGGTAAAATTCAGGTAAAAATTTCAGTCTTTTTACCACATGAATTTTTATCTTGGAAGAAAAGATTGAGCTTATTAAAACAGAAAACAGTAATGGTGCCAAGTTGTTGTTTCTTCAGGTGTAGGAAGCAGAAAGACAATAGGTATCAGGTAAGGTAAACTGTTTTATACACTACAGAAGGGAAGGTTCCCTTGGATATAGGCTTGTGGATGGTCAGATAATGCAAATAAATCAGTTATTAAGATCTCATTTGCCTAGAATAAAATACAACTATCAGGGGGTAGGGGTGTGTGTGGGGGAGAGGATCCTGACTTATAGTGAAGGAGCAGCATGACTTTTTATTCTTATTCTAGTAGATTTTTAAAATTCAGTAAAACTATAGGAAGTTTCTTCTCTTTTCCCTGCTGCCTGGCTGTATTGTATTGCAGAAGAATTTGTTATTATATGAAATATAGTTTTGGAAATCATCTAGGGGAGGGAACAATAGGATTGGATTAGACCAATAAAGTACAAACTGAAATAAAAATGTTGTATGGATGCTAAGCTGGGTCAGTTTTGTGCAATTGAATATTTGATGAACTGAAGACCAAGAGTACTTGTTAAACTGTAACTTCATCAAAGGAAATTCAATTCATCAAATATTTATTCACTAGTTCAGTGTATGCTAGGTACTTACCTACATGCTGAGGCTATAGAGATAAATGAGACTTGATTCCCTAGTGTGGAGATAGATGTTTAAAACAGAAAAGGGGGATGAATAAAATGTCTGAAATATGTGTATAGGTTTAGAGGAAGAGATAATGCATTCTATTTGAAGGAGAGATTGAGAGGCAGCTCAGGGACAATTACACCCATGTTGAAAAATGGCCATGAATTTGCCAAACTGCTAAGGGGCAGTCCAGGCTGAGGGAATACAGGGTTCAAAGTCATGGACCGTGTGGCACAATTGGCATATTCAGAGCATAATGGCATATTGCAGAAGTGCAGAGTAACAGGGTCTAGGGAGTAGAGAAAGATTTGCTAGGTCCTAATTATGAAGGACTTTGTATGCTGTTTGAGGATCATGAACCTGATGTAGCATGTATGTGGGTAAGCCACCGAAGGGTGTTGTAAGAACGAATGGGCATTTAGCTAACATTTTAAAAGCATCAGTCTTGTAACAATGAGACATTTCACTTTATGTGGTGGAAAAGTAGGTAGGACTGACTAACGGTATAATACAACTAAATGATTAAGGTGTGGGTAACTTGGACTTAATAGTATTAAGTCTTTGTGAGATAGCCTTCATCAAAAATAAAGATCGACAAAAAGCGTCTTCATGAAAGATTTGTAAACTTACTGCATGCTTTGTTTTTCACAGTATAAACCTGATTTAATATACTTTTGACAACTGTTTCCTTTCTGTTGTTTGAACAATTTTTTTCCCACTGAGAAGTTCTTCCTGTACCCTTCATAAAACAATGCTTAGGAAGTAGACACAGGGATAATAAAGTATTGTGATATTTCAGATGAGTAAAACTGAGGGCTTAAACTTAGGCATTCAAGAGAAGGGGTTAATTTTACAAATATATATGAAGTGGACTTGGATTTGGCAATGGAAAAATTATTATTTGTGAAAAATGATTATAATAAGATTGGGAAAAAATTAAACAATAAGATTGGGGATGGGGTGAGGGAAAGGAGTGGATAAAAGAGAATGTTCAAGGGGAAAGACCCCAAACCCATCTAGTCAGGCTGCTTAGTTAGCTGTCTGAAGGTCAGGGAATACCTGAGGGGAAGCTCCACTTCTGGAAATACAATAAATTATAACAGTGGCTTATGTGTGTATGTTGGGGGAGGGATGCTAGAAGAAGGGTCAAGGGGGGGGTCAGCTTATACATTATGTTTTAATGTTTTATAAAGAGACTATGTTTTTGTTTGCTTTTACAGTTTACAATCAATTTAAAACATAGGGTAATATATGTAACCCTAACAATATTTGTACCCCCATAATATGATGAAATAAAAGGAAAAAAAATAATAATAAAAAATACTTTAAGTAGGAACAGAATTATGGTTTCAATAATGTAAAGGAATAGTCCAATTAAATATACAATTATAAAAGGTAAAAAAAAATTTTAAAACATTATATACCTTGGTCTGGATGAGGTTTACATAGTATCTACATATTAAACATACATTGTGCTGTAAAGAGGATTTGTGTCCTTGTCTAGGTAAATGTTATACCTTATTATAGGAAAATAATCAATTTAAAAAGAGAAAAAGCTTTTTTTCCTGATGTGCAAGGCCTTAGAGGCTTGGATTTATTATATTTGAAGAATTAATGTAAAGGAAATGAGACAAATTCTCTTACCTTAAGTTAACCCTTTGCACTCGGATGTCAAGTGTGAATAATGTTGAGTGGATAATGAGAAAAAAACAAGCAAGTGCAAAGGGTTAAGGTTTTGTAGTGATTGAAAAATTATTCATAAGATACTAATTCATTTTGCCAGACCATTTTATACTACTACTTTTTCTATATCTTTGGGAATGCCTTTCAGTTTTGTGTTTTGCCTTTCAGTGTAGATGCCTTTCAGTTTTGTGTTTTTTGAATTAAATAATTCTGTAATTATTAGCAATCTTCAAATAAGGGCCATTTTCCTAAATTTTATATCTATTTAACACTCTAGACAGTTTCACAAAATTTTATTAATTAGTTTTACTTCATGCAAACCTGATAAAATTAAACTTTTTTTGGTAACTTTTATTTTAGCCTAATAAAGAAGTTGTGGAACAAATGGAAAAATGGTAAGAATTAAATTTTTATATTTGATGGCTCATTTTTACAAAATTTGAGGTAATAGAATTAACTGCAGTAATCTAGATCATTAAAATTCTCTTTGTATTTTGTAGTGGAAGAGAAAGTGGTGTGCTATTGAGCATTTGGGATTACATTATTGTTTGTGGGTTTCATGCGTGGCAGTTACTTGTGTAGGCTGGCATCTAAGCATGTATTACTTGAGCACATTTTATGTTGGTACAGAGGAAGTAAGTACCCTCAGACCGTGGAAAAAGATCCTCGAAAACTTTTCTCAAATTAAAAGTTCATAAGAAACTTGGATAAAGGAGTTAATCTATATAAAATATTTAAAAATGATATCATTTTCCTTGAAAAATAATTCATACTTGTGTTAAATTTGTGATTGCAGCATTCAAGAAAAAGATGAGAAGTTAAAGACTGTAGAAGAATTACTTGAAACTGGACTTATTCAAGTGGCCACTAAAGAGGAGGAACTGAATGTAAAGCATTTTATAGATTTGTTTTCCTTGTGGTTATTCAGTGAACATCAAGGGGTTTCATTGTAATTTGCGTAAGGATTTTCCCCACAACTTTTACACTTAACATTACTCACATTTTATAAATTTATATAATGTCTTTTTTCATTAAATTTAAGATTTTTTTTGAAATATAAAAATGTATAGTTTTCATTGCAGCATTCACTGCCTTCACGAGATAGATACGATTGTTATAGTTTGTAATATATGCTTCCCCACTTGTACTCATTTCCTGATTATATCCAAATGATAACTAGCAGGTGTTTTATGTTCATGAAATGGCATTGGAGGCCAGGGAAAGTATATTGCAGTTGTATTTTGTAGTTATCATTTGCCTTAACTAACTTGATTTAGGATAGGGTTGCTCAAAGAAGTAAGTTAAAAGATGTATTTGAATTTAGAGTGATGGCTTAATTGACAAGTGATATGCTATCTGTTTGGAGGTTGTGCAAATATAAACAAATATTTGTGGGTGTAATTGAATTAAAAATTCATTTGGCTAGCCATAGAATTTACAGAATTATAGACATATGGAAAAAGTGGGATTCGGGAGACTTCCAGAGAGGAAAAGAAGCAGCTAAAGAAAAATGAGAAGCTAGTGTATTTTAAAGCTAGATTTTTTTTTAGAAAATAAAAGCATGTTGTGTTTATGTGTCTTTGAAAAAGGCAATAAGAACAGAAAATTCATCTTTGACAAAAGAAGTTCAAGACTTAAAGGCTAAGCAAAATGATCAGGTAATATATATAGTAAATTCTACGATCATTCTTTTATTAATAAACAATGGACAAACCTGTTAACATAAAAACATACGTCTGTTTTTTCCTCTTCTCCAAGATGGAGTTTGTCAATTATAGTTTTAATCTATGAATGAGTATTGACTTGAATGTCAGTAATAGAGACTGCAATTTATTGAATACTGACTGTATGCCAGCTACTGCAGAGAGTACTCTAGATAGGATGTCATTGCTTCTTACTACAGTGGTAAAAAGGTTTTGAGTATACAAATATAAAGTAAGACTCTAAATAATGTTAAAAAAGGTTGCCTAAAATTAGGCAATTTCCTAGTTGTATTTCTTTTTATCTGTTTAGAATTATTAAATAATTTTAACATTTATCTAATGATTTTTCTTTTGGCCCACACTTACAAGTTGCCTTAAAGCCACTTATTTTCAAAATGCTATTTATTTTCATTATTATGACATTAAAAAATAATCTTAAAAGAATTCCTGGGCTTACTTTTCCCATTTGGATTTTGATGTAGTGGAAAATCGATAATGTACTTTTCTATTTCTGACCCATTTATATTTGGAGCAGATTCCTAACTGGAATACTTTCCTGTTTCCAGGTTTCTTTTGCATCTCTAGTTGAAGAACTTAAGAAAGTGTAAGTGGTAATATTATAAACTGATCTTTCTTTTTTGGTTCATTTTTCTCAGTGCTTGTAAATCAAGTTTTATTATGCAGTTGAGACAGCTGATGCATGTTAGTTTATTAATAACTTTCACTCTAATTTTTCATTGATAGAATAAGGGACCTTCACTGTGCTTTCCCAAATTCAATGTGATTAAAAAAAATGAAGTTCCATAATTGATTCCATTTATTATTTTCTTGTGACATCAAATTGTTCCTTTTCTGTTTCTGCAGTAGGAACTATTAAAGAACATGTTATATTGGATAGAGAGATCAGTTACTTGTATGTATCCTCATCTTGAGGTGTCTGTAAAGTTTGATGCCATAATTGTGCATAAATTCTTTCACACCTTTCAGAGCCCTGGAAGCCAATATCATTGAGTGGAACTTGATTGTCTCCAGTATTCTTCATGGTTCAAATCTTATATCCCCTATGTACTTTTGAAGCATATCACCAGCTTCTTGTGTGTATAGGCATTAGCTATCTGGTAATTGCTGATTAATTGTCTCTTAATAGGAGCTTTATGGTTCCCTCCTACCTGCCCCCCCCCCTGCAAAGATATGTTGCCATCTTACTTAAAATGGGAAGGAGTTGATTTGGAGAGCCTTTTCATGATTTGGTGCTATTTTTATATCTTAGTTGGTGGATCTTGGTGATTTCTATTTAAGTTAATACTGTGTTTCTTCATTTAAGGATACATGAGAAAGATGGGAAGATCAAGTCTGTGGAAGAGCTTCTGGAAGCCGAACTTCTCAAAGTTGCTAATAAGGAGAAAACTGTTCAGGTATTGGGAGAGAAAAAAACTGTGTTTTTTTTTTTGTTGTTTTAGTTTTTTTTGTTGTTTTATCAACTTTAGTTAATATCACTTAATTTCATGTGTTTGTCTGTGCATTACATTTTATGTCAATTTCTGTGTTTCCATTGTCCAATCTTGTCTGTTTTGTCATTGTCAAGGGTTTGAAACAGGAAATAGAGGCTCTAAAAGAAGAAATAGGAAATGTCCAGCTTGAAAAGGCTCAACAGGTAAAAATCCCAGAGCCATATAGCATGAAAGATTTATTAGTTTATGTGTTATTTATGAGCTATTTGGTTTTTCTCTTGTCACTAAGAATAATTTTTTTAGTTAGTAGTGTGCTATAAGTATATTGGGTTATATGATTTTCATTGGTTTTTTTTTTGCCTGATTTGAGAAAGTGTTCTCGATATTTTAATGTATATATCTTTTAAAATTTTTAACTGTTAACCCTTTGCACTCAGATGTTGAGTGTGGATAATGAGAAAAAAGCAAATGAGTGCAAACGGTTAAAGGTTCTTTTCTAGAAAGTTTTCTGTATTAGTATTTCATTTTAATTTGCTAACTTAAACGAAACATAAAACACTTTGGTAAATTTTTTTAACTCCTCTTCCCCCTCTTTGTAAAAAAAAACAAAAAAACTTGCATGATCAAAATGTCTTGTTATAGAATATAAATTTCTCAGCCTCTGCCTGTAGAACAAAGTATATGTTTTATTGGGAATTTCAGAGGTAGATGTGATTACTGAAAATTGAAGGATTTTGGTGAATTTAATTTGATAAGGCTTTATTGGAAAAATGGTGAGATTGCATGGAAGAGATGATTCATTCATTTAATGGATTCATTCACCAACATTTATTGTCAATGCACTAGTCAAAACATTGTGCTAGTGGTTGGAGATAATGTGTTGAACAAAACAGGTATGATGAAAAGATCATACTTCTCTAATATAGATTGAGAGTTCAGGAAAGTCTCCTCCTGAGGAACTGACATCTAAGCCAACATCTGAAGAGGCAATGAGAAGAGAGTGGGGGGAAAACAGTACTATTGGACTATATGTGATTTAGAAGGAAAAAAAAAAGAGGTCAAAGAAGGACAATGTAGAACTGTTGAGTAGTTGGCCTTGAAGACTGGGGTGGAGAAGAGCTTTGATATGGTAGGGAGGTAGGTGGAGAGTTATTTAATATTCTGATTTTTACAACTGTAGATGTAATCACATTATTTAGACTTATTCATAACTATCTTCCTTGTCCCCCCCTCCCTCTTATATTTTTAGTTTATTACTTTTACTCTCATTGGAGTCAAGAGAAGGTGAAATCAAAATACATCTCATTTTAGGATGAAAAATTCATCTAGGGTCTATAATTTGAAGTATATGTATTATAAAGTCTTTTATCATAAAGCTTAATAAGGTAAATTGAAAGGATTATGAATTGCTTTTTCTGCCCTTTGTATTTCAGTTATCTATCACTTCTCAAGTTCAGGAGCTTCAGAACTTGTAAGTACCATTTCTCTCATTTTCATTTAATATCTTTTTCACAACTTAAATACAAATAGAATGAAAATCATAGCTTCTTTTTATTTGATGTCAAGTATTATTTTAGAAAATATCGCATTATCTCAAAATGCCTTAAGGTCTTAAGTTTTTCATTAGACTTTAACCTATAGGTGTTTTTTTTTTTTTTTTTTTTTTTGTGGAAAGTAGGTAGAATGGGAAGTCTTAGTTTTTATGATTTATAATCTGAGTATGACAAACTGAGTTGTTGCTCTTGTCCCATTTTAATAGCCATGTGAAACTGGCATATATCTCACACCTAAACCAGTTGTAATTGCTGTCTACATTTGCTTGTATTGACTTAAATAGGGCGTAATAGAGGGTAAGATTAGAGCTACCCTTATTTATTCAATATCGAGATCTTCAGTGATAGAATAGTTTTCTTTAATCATCTTATACTTCCTAATTTGATTATGCCTCCAAAATCTTGTATGCTTTTATACTCAAAGTACTTTTGAGTTTATTTTAATCAGTTTGTACTGTGCATACTACCTAAAATATACTTTTCCAACCTTTTTTGTTTGTTTAATACCTCTTCCAGTCTTTTTTATGGTCATGTAACATTTTCATTATAATTCTGATTAACTTATTGTCAGATTAAAAGGACAGGAGGAACAGATGAGTACCATGAAGGCTGTTTTAGAAGAGAAAGAAAAAGACTTAGCCAATTCAGGAAAATGGTTACAGGTAAGAAATTAAAAGCAAAAGTAAGAAACACCTTTTTTATATTTGAATATCAATTCAATTCACACCTATTCTTTTTAAGGATCTTCAAGAAGAAAATGAATCTTTAAAAGCTCATTATCAGGAGGTAGCACAACATAACTTGAAAGAGGTATGGTATAAACAAATTACCATTATACTACATGAAGAATGAGAAATCTTTAATGTACTAGAAATTAAAGAGATTGATGTTTTGAGATTCTTTGTCAGAAAATTTATATTGTAGCATTGTTAAAATGTTAACTTTTATTCCTGTGAAGTTATACTCAACTGCTTGATTTGTCAGCCTGAACCTAAAAGCATTTCCTTATCTTTTTTTTTTTTTGAGACAGAGTCTCACCTTGTTGCCCAGGCTAGAGTAAGTGCCGTGGCGTTAGCCTAGCTTACAGCAACCTCAGACTCCTGGGCTCAAGCAATCCTGTTGCCTCGGCCTCCCGAGTAGCTGAGACTATAGGCCTGCGCCACCATGCCCAGCTAATTTTTTCTATATATATTAGTTGGCCAATTAATTTCTTTCTATTTATGATAGAGACGGGTCTCGCTCTTGCTCGGGCTGGTTTTGAACTCCTGACCTTGAGCAATCCGCCTGCCTTGGCCTCCCTGAGTGCTAGGATTACAGGAGTGAGCCACTGCGCCCGGCCTCCTTATCCTTTTTTAAATAAACTCTTAAGCTCATCCTTAACTGTCTGTTTAATTGATGTATTAATCTGTAATCCTTTAAAAATAATTATTAAAAATTGGTTAATAAAACTCATTCTGTTTTTGTTTTATAAATGGCCCATTCTTTAATTTACCACATATAACTGGGTTATCATTTTATTGGTGGGTGATTTTATACGTATGTTGTAATACCTGTTTTTTTTTTTATGTTAGCATTAAAAATGTAAATCTGTTTCTTAGGCATATTCTACATCACGATTTGAAGAACTCGAGGTTGTGTAAGTATACTTTAAGCCAGCATTTTTAAGAGAAACTTCTCATTGTTTTGCAGAATGTGGTTGAATATTATGATGGATTTCTTCTAAATCATAAACTTTATTGTTAAGTAGGAATTATAGTCTATAGGCAAATATGCTAAGTCTCTAATATAATAAAATAGGCTCTTTAAATGCTTTCAAATGCCTAGAGTCTTTATTCTTTCCAAGCCCATTTTCTTAAATATTCTTTCTGTAAATATAGACTGGTTTTCAGTTTTATTACAAAGTTTGCCATTATTATAAAGACATTAAATTTATTTCAAATTGAAATCACTTTATATTCGAAAGAATAACATCCCTGAATTAAGATAATCTTAGCCATAATCGTGATGAGTATTGAATCTTTCTATAATGGTAATTTATTTATAAGGAAAATAGAATTTGTCTTATCACTTATCCTGTGCTGAATAGGAAAAATATTTAATCAGCACATAAGAAGTGTCAGTTTTTGTAGGTGTTCATCCTAGAAAATTTTTTATTCTATAAAATCTATTCTTTTAAGGTAAATCAGTCTACAATGGTGAGGAAACTTATCTGGACTTCATCTTTTTTGGTTTTTCCTTGATGTGATACCATCAATCTTTATTGGGATTTGTTTTAAAGAAGTGCTCCTTTGAAACCATGTCTTTGAAACTAAGATATTGAAGATACTTACTAGGTCATTGTCTTTATGAAAATAAAGGTGATGACTCTATTCTTGTCACCAAGATTACTCATTTATACAACTAATTGTGTAACTGTCAAGGTGCTCATCTCTCTTCTCTCAATTGCTTATAAAACTTAGAGACACATTTGCGACCAACTTATAGTAGGTGTATAGATAATTACATTTCCCTTGATTTTTTAATTCTTTTTGTAAATTAATAAACATTGTTTCGGCAGGGGAAGCAGCTTTAGGTTTACAGAAAAAATTGTTTCATATACTCCTCCAGTTCCCTCTGTTATTATCTTGCGTTAGCTTGCTACCTTTGTTATAATTGATGAGCCAATGACAATACACTGCTATTAACTAAAGTTCATAGTTTCCATTAGGGTTCACTCCTTGTAGATTTTAAGAAATGCAGGATGACACGTATGCATCATATCTTGCAGAATAGTTTTATTGCCCTAAAAATCTCTTGTGTTCTACCTATTCTTCCCTCCCTCCCTTTTTCTACCCTACCCTTTTCCCCCTGCCCCAGTCCCTGGCAACCACTGATCATCTTACTGTCCTCATAGTTTTGCCTTTTCTACAGTGTCATAGTGGAATCATATAATACATAGCCTTGTTAGATTGGCTTCTTAGCAATATGAATTTAAGGTTTACCCTTTGTTTTCATTCTTTAATCCCACCCTTCATGTATGCTGCTTTGTCATTTTTCATGTAGACCTATAAGCATCTGGACATTCTTTTTAGAGTAAAGTGGGATAAAAACTGTTCAACTCAACAAATACTTGAAACTTTGTTATGTGCCTTCTGACACTGAGGTTACTGAAATGGATAAGATAAGTTCCTGTCCTGAGGAAATAGATAGTTAAATAGATATTAATAGCGTTAACTGTTATGTTAGAAGTCTATTGCTTTAGGATGACGAGAGTAGTTGGGATGCACTTGGGCTAGATAGAGTAAGACTTATATCTACATTGGGTAAGGGAGGATGAGATTAAATTATGTGTATTAGGTTATTAAGTATGAAATGTCTGATTTCCTTAAGTACTAACCTTTTGCACTCAGATGTCGAGTGTGACTCGACACGGTTAGCATCGGTAGCAGCTCGTATGTCAAGCCACACTTGACACGTAGTTTCACCACAGGGGGAAGGGGGATTTTTGTTTATTTTTCCAGTATCTTTTCTTGTTTTCATTAGCATGAAAGGACAAGTAAAATGTAAATGCCGTCTCAACTGATGCCACCACCTAAGCTTATCTTTTGCTAGGCAGCAATCTTGAGTAGGAGGGTCCAAGGCATGAGTCATTGCATCATGCATTTTTGAGCTTGCATCATCTTCCCTTGATAAAGAACCTTCCTTATATTTTATACATCTCCTAGGTTTGTTTAGGTTTCTATTAGCATATCACAGATGTTGTCATGACACAGGGTTTAGTTGGATAATTGGTTGCCCCCTAGCAGTCGCATGTTCTGAGTGAATTTCCCCTCCTCAGTACCTGGGACACTTCAGAGACTGAGTCTGTGGAAAGGAGAATGCATGGTGGTGGGAAGGAAATAGTTCTCAAACCCAAGGTCGTGACCAGTTATACAAAGTTTATGGGGGGTGTTGATACAGCTGATCACTACACAAGCACATACTGTTTTATGAGGAAGACTCTAAAATGGTGGCGTACATTGTTTTTCTGGGGGCTTGAGGTCAGTGTTGTAAATTCCTATATATTGTACAAAGAATGCCAAAAAAGAAAAAATGAAAAACGATAACGCATGTGAAATTTATTAGGAAACTAGTACATGATCTAGTTGGAGAGTTCATAGATGGTACACTAACTTCCAGGGGTAGATTATTGTCCACTAACTTAGAGCAGTGTTTAGGTGGAAAGTTCCATATAATCACACCTCACCCTAACAAAAAACACAAAGATTGTGTTGTTTGTTCTAACAGAAAAATCAAAGGAGGAAGAAGAGAGACGATTTATATTTGTGAAACATGTGAATGTAAACCAGGTCTTCATGTGGGTGAATGTTTCAAAAAATATCACACCATGAAAAATTAATAGAGATTAAAATTACTCTTTGAATGTATCAATAATTTGAAATATAAAAAAATCCAAATAAGTTTGTATGAAAAGAAACTCCAGTTTTTTATTCTATTGCCACGCTTTGTAAAATCTAGGGTATTTAAAAAATTAAATCCTGAAAAGAATAAAGGAATCAAGAAAAAAGCAAGTGAGTGCAAAGGGCTGAATTTGACTGTTGTTATCTCTGACATTTCACCTGGACACGTCTTGTTTTAATTATGAAAGTACTTCCTCATTCTTCAAACACACATTTTGGCTTGTAACTATCTTCATATTTTTTTAACAGCAATTTTTGTAGAACCATGGATAAGCCAAAAATTCATGTTATTTTCTAATATAAATTCTGTCATGTAACCAATGCAGTGCAGACAACTCGAAATACCAATGAAGTGTTTTGGAAGGACGTGGCTAATTAACACACAGTGTGTAGATGGTTTGAGAAGGTTCCATTCTGGTGATTTTAATCTTGAAAATGAGCCAAGTGGGTGACCTGAGACCAAAGTAGATAATGATGAGCTGAAAGCTGTTGTGGAAATGAATCCATCTTAACCTACTGCATGAATTAGCAGCAGGTTTGATGTTAGTATTCCGACAATATTGGACCATTCGAAACAAATTGGCAAGGTAAAGAGGCTGGATAGATGGGTTCCAGATCAGTTAAACAAGTGTCAGAAGAGAAATCGTCTTGAGGCTTGCCTTTCTTTGCTGTCACAACATAAAGGTGAACCATTTCTATGCGGTATTGTTATGTGTGATGAAAAAATGGATTCTCCTTGACCATCACAAGCGTTTGGCACAGTGGTTGGATAAAGATGAAGTGCCGAAACACAGTCCAAAACCAAATATTCATCAAAAAAAGGTAATGGTGTCTGTTTGGTAGTCCAGCACTGGCATTATCCACTACAGCTTCATGAAAGCTGGTCAGCCGATTATAGCAGATTTCAACTGCAACCAGTTGGACAAAATGATGAGGATGCTTACAATTAAGCAGCCAAGATTGGTTAATAGAGACAGCCCAATCCTCGTGCAAGACAATGTTCAACCACACGTTACATAAACAATGCTGCTTAAACTACAGCAGCTGGACTTGGAAACTCTGTCATTCACAGTATTTGCCAGACCTTGCACCAACTGACTACCACTTCTCCCAGGCTTTGGACCACTTCTTGCAAGGAAAAATATTCAGTTCTCAACAAGCTGTGGAAAATGCCTTTGGTGATTTCATTGCCACTGACTCTCCGGACTTCTTTGCTGCTGGCATAAACAAGCTACCATTAAGATGGCAAAACTATGTCAATAGTTTGGGCACATGCTTTGATTAATTGTACTGCTTCTTGTTTGAGATATAATAAACTACACTTTGATTCACAATCAGACATTTCATATTTAATGACCTAATTAAAAGCATTTCTTTAGTGCAAGGGTTAGACATTGTAATTTCCAGGGTCAACAAATTATGGTTAAGATTCTTGGGAGCAAAACTCATTTCTTTTTACGTGGTAATTTTCGTAAAGACTTGATGAAATGTAGTTTTGCTTTTAGCCTTTTAGAGTATGTTTCTAGATAAAGCCATATTTGCTTAAGAAATGTTAAGTATGAAATAAGTTGTAACAGTTTTAGGATGTATTTGACTTTGAGTAGAATGATCCTGGAAATAATCTTTCAAAACAAACATAAGTTGGTGTAATATAGGGAGAAAGAGCTGGTAGGTATCATTTCTGCCATCTTTTTCTTAGGAGTGATACTAGAGTCTGGTTTTCTTTTTTTATGTACATTAGTAAATATAAAGTCTTTCTAAAAATTCTAGGTTGAAAGAAAAGGAAAATGAAATGAAGAGAGTAGAAGCTGTGCTAAAAGAGAGGGAGAATGATCTTTCTAGCAAAACAAAGCTGTTACAGGTAAATATGATTACTTAAAATTAATTGTTATGTGTATAGTCTTTGCATGTTTTTAAAATTTTTTAACTGTTACAAAGGGAAATAGCATACAAAGTGAGTCTTTCCCACCCAGATATTTCTCAGAGATAACTACTACTAGGAATTGTTGGTATGTATTTTGAGAAAGTACCCAGGCGTAAATGTAAGTATGTATGTATGTGTACATATTTGTTTTAAAAACATACTATTTTTAACTATACACTTTTGTGTTTTGCTTTCCCACCCCCCACCAATTCACAGTGCTTTCTGGGATCTTTCCACAGAAGCACATTTCTACCTTTAACCTTTAATAGCTTTATGGTGTTATATGTTTGTATCATTTATATAACCAATCCTAGTTGATGGATACCTGGATTATTTAGGATTGTTTTTACTCTTACAAACTATACTACAGTGAATATCCTTGCACATGTATTTTGAATACTTTTGCTAGTATATTTGTATTTTAAATTCCTAGAAGTGTAATTCTGGGTCAAGGTTTTTTGGTTTGTTTGAAAGATATAAATAGTTTAAGTAGAAAATCAGTATCTTTTCACCCTCATGTAGTTAGTATTTAAAGTACTTACAGAACCTTGATTTGAAGTAATAGCAAATTTGTAGGGTACCTATATTGTCTCTGATTAGTCTTGTTCATATTTCATGCTCCAAGGGTTGGTTCTGTCACATTCCCTCTTCCTCCTAAGTAGGTTCATTTTTAACTTTGACAATAATAAATTGCTCTTCAAAAGTGTTTTTACTAATTTACACTCTTGCCAACTGAGGGCCTTTCCCCTTTCTTCCTCTCCAACCCTGATAAAGATGAAAATGTTTGATATTATACTTGAAAGATGGTAGGATTGTTTTTAATTTGTATTTGATTGTGAGAGAAGTTAAGTATTTTTCATACATTTAAGCTATTTGTATATGAATTGTTTCCCACATTTTTTCCTTGGATGTTGACTTTTTCTTACTAATTTATAAGATCCTTTTTTATATAATAGTGGAAATTAGGCTTTTGTCATTATGTGAAGTGATTTATTTTCCCCAGTTTTTCTTTCACTTCCTTTGCGTTTTTTCCATTTTGAGAGTTTAAAGCTTTTATATACTCAAATATAAGTAAAATTTCTTGAGTTTTAAGTCCTGAGAAGAAAGGCATCTCTCTGTGATCACAAAAATATTTTCCCATATTTTCTTCTAATACATTTACATTTTTTGTTTAGATTTTTTATTCATATGTAATTTATTTCAGTAAGCTGTGAGTAGCATTCTAACCTTTAAAAAGAGAAGGCTAGCCTCATTATTAAATAACCCATCATTACTGCAGTGGCTCTTTCCAGGGGAGCAATATCTGGAGACATTTTTGGTTGTCACAGCTACGGGAGAGATGCTGTTGCATCTAGTAGATGGAGGCCATGGATACTGCCGAAGGTTTTACAGTGTATGGTCCAGTCCCCACAACAAAGAAATGTCCAGCCCCAAATCATTAGAATTGAGATTGAGAAACCTTGAACTACCGATTTGAAATGTCACTCTGTACTAAATTCTTACAGGAATATGGGTCTGTTTGTGGTTCCTATTTTGTTCCATTGAGACATGCCCACTCTTAGGCTAGTACTAAATATAATTAATTTCATAGTATGTTTTTATGTAGGGCTTATTATACCCATTTAAAATTATTGCTATTTTAAAATTTTCCTAGCTTGTGTAATAGTTTTCAAAGTTTATATGGAATGTAAACATCTCTGTTTAGTTACTTATCTTTAATTTTTATTTAAATAGGAGGTACAAGATGAAAACAAATTGTTTAAATCCCAAATTGAGCAGCTTAAACAACAGAACTACCAACAGGTAGGTACCATTATTAGATGTCTTGCCTTTTACGTGGTAAAAAAATTATATAACCAGTGACTGTCAGTACTTTTGTCATTTTTGCATTTTCATTGAGAATAAGGTGTGTGTTTTATTTATAAGTTTATCAAATTTCCCATAAAACAAAGCAATTGCTATGCTATATCAAGGTAAAATAATCTACAGTTTACAAAGTATGTACGAATAATGTTATCTGAATTCCAGCTATGTTTTGTATTTTTGTGTTTTCTGATCCTATAGAATGCCTTTCTTAGTGGGTCAGTTAAAATCTTATAGAAGTGGGTTTAAAGATAGGTGTGTACTCTCTCTCCCCTCTTCCCAAACGAAATATCAGTAATTGGAGAGAAACTATCAGATGTGTAATATAGTAAGTGATAATCTACAACTATTTAAAATAGCTTTTCAAGGTATAATTCTGGTTGGTAAAATAAAACAATTTTTAAAAAAAGATATGTTACCCAAAATATCCTTTAAATTAATTTATCAACATATGTGGATAGACTAGAAAGTATTTCTAGAGACAAAAGAACTAGAGTCCTTATGGACAGGAAGCTTATAGTAGTTTAGTTTGGAGATTGTAGTCCTTGAGGAAAAAATACCATGTGTGAAAGGGCTGTGTATCTTTGGATGTTATATGTAATTAGCTTTTTGTTATATCTGAGGAGATTTACTTTTCCCAATTTTTCTTTTGATTTCATTTATGATATTTTTTTAACTTTCAGAAACTTAAGGTTTTTATATAGTCAGATGAATTGTACAGTATGAAAATTTAAGGTATTACCTCAGTGCTTTGCACATAGTAGGAATCTTTTTTTTTTTTTTTTTTTCACGACAGAGTCTTGCTCTGTTGCCCTGGGTAGAGTGGAGTGGCGTCATTATAGCTCACTGCAACCTCAAACTCCTGGGTTCAAGGGGTCCTCCTCCCTTAGCCTCCTAAGTTGCTGGGGCTACAGGCATGTTCCATGACACCCCACTCATTTTTCTATTTTTAGTAGACATGAGGTCTTGCTCTTGCTGGTCTGGAACTCTTGAGCTCAAGCAATTCTCCCGATTTGGCCTCCCACAGTGGTAGGATTATAGGCATGAGCCATTGGCGCTAGGCCCATAGTAGGACTTTGATAAATCCCTGCTAAATGAAGAGTTTAGGTAGTGACAATGAAGATTGGATTTAGCGTTCAGTATATTTTATAAATTTTTACATGTTTTTATTAAAATCATTTGATTTTAATAAAATCAAAGTGACTGACATATGGTATATATGATATTTTTACCTTTGGTAATGTCTTAATTTATATCTGAGAAGAACTTTAATTTCTTTAAAGTTTCTTTCTAGGAAGCTTTGTTTTGAAGTAACATTTAACTCTTTTAATAGGCATCTTCTTTTTCTCCTCATGAAGAATTATTAAATGTGTAAGTATTGATTCACTGTTTGGGAAGTGGTAACTATTTTTATGTGCTAAATAGTTCTCAGATAAGCAATTTAATATAATTGCAAATGATCACCTAATTTTTGTGGTTCTATTTGGATATCTTGAACTGCAGGCCAGTAGAGCTTAGCTGTGCTTTTGGCTGACTAATGCACCTTTTTATAGTATTTGGATTTCTTCGAATATTTTGTTGAGAGATGTTTGGTTTCTAGGCATTCAGAAAACATGAAATCAAACTATATTTTTAAGGCTTACTAAATTAAATGGCCCCCAATTATCTCAGTTGTCCTACTGAGTCTTCGAAT